>PITA01016251.1:0-47138 GCA_004023965.1 Spilogale gracilis
GAAGAAAGCAACTTCTTAGACATCAGTCATGTGTAATTGCTTTTGCTTTGGCATCAGCTACTTTTCTGGATGTTCCCTCTTTCAAGGAAACAAAGGCAAAAATAAACTTTTGGGACTATACCAGAATACAAAGCATTTGCACAGTGAAGGAAACTATTAACAAAATGGAAAGGCAACCTACTGAATGGGAGAAGATATTTGCAAATGACATATCTGATAAGGGGTTAATATCCAAAATATGTCAAGAACTGATAGGACTCAACACCAAAAAAAAAAAACCACAAAGAACAAAAAACAAACAATCCAACTATTTCAATATTCTTAATGGGTTTTATTTCAATATCCTTAATATATTCCCACTAGGAAACTATTTTTACTATTCATTGTAATTGGACTGTTAAAGTTTCCTGTGCAAGAAAATTAGCATTTTTCCCATAGTTGAAAAAAAAGGCAAACTCATTTTTTTAAAAAGAGACCTTAATGGAGAAACTCAATTTGTGCCCCTGAATGTGGTGACTTTTTTTGGTTCATTTTTTAAAAACTCATTACCAAAGACCTCTAGAACGTGTTCATGTTACAAAATATAGTTAACTTAGTTATAGTTTATTTATAGTATTTTATATTTTGCTAGATTAAATTATATGTTTAAATATAGTTAAATTACACAAACAATAGTTAAATGAGTTACAGAAGCCAGAATAGAAAATCCTTATGAAAGACAAAGAAGGCAGAGAAGCCATGTCTGAGAATCCCCAAACTCTGGAGCCTACCCTGTAGGTCAAGAACCAGGAGTGGAATGAGGTGGTGGGAAATCTCTAGAGACATCCTTTTTGGCTTGCTGAAGAAGCCAGCAAGAACAGGGGAGAGGAGGGCATTCAGAGCCTTGAGATCCTTTGCTAGGACTAAGGACAACCTCCTATCATGGACTGAGATGCCATTGCATAAATATTTGTTGAATTCCTTGAAAGGAATGACACCCACCAGCACTTGGCTTCAGAATACTAGACTTCATGCCTTGAGCAACACTTTGAATTGCCCTTGAATGCAACAAAGGAAACGCAGCCCTTGGTGGGCAAAGTTAACGTGATGCCAACAGTTGGTAATTAGACTATTCTGAAATAGCTCTTGTTACACAGAGCATGTGTTTTGACGCAAACAGTGCATCACTCTTCCCTTTAGACCTGTCCAACTTCCTCTGCAGACCAAATCACAGCATGACCTTTCCGAGCCTCACAGTCTGAAGTTCCCTTTTCCTTGGCTTGGCCGTGCTCTGTTGTGTGGCCATTCTCTGTAATAATACAGTATTGATGTTGGCTCCTAGAACAATGACTATTGCACTAGGACACTGACTATTGTAACCAAAAGATTATTTGAAACAACTCTTTTTTGAAAGGAGCCCAGTTGGAGAGGATGGTCTTCCTGGGTTAGAACTTGCTGTCTTAAAAGAAGGCTACAGATGTTACATTTAATCCTGGGGATAATGTAGATGATTCAGGCTCTTTGCTAGAGTCAGGCATGGCCTGTTTGAGGGCGTCTTTCCCCCAGTCCAGCTCCCCTACACTACACACACCACACAAGCAAGTGTGCACATACACATAGTACAGCCAAAGTTGTTCACCCTTTGCCGAAAGTATTTGCCTCTTGCCTTTCTTCCCCCATGTCTGTATCTACTCTGAAACTACCTACTAGTCTTTCTAGATTCAAGTTCCAGAACTGTTTGCTCTATGGTCTTCTCCAACCTAACCCCCTGTGCTCTACGAGACTCACTCTGCCGACAGAGCTGACAACGTGCGTTTCTTCTCAAGTCGTCGTTCTTCTCAAATTGTTGTTCGGTGATTTCACTTTAGTATCTTGAAATCAACCATGCTGGGAGTATTTATATCAAGGAAATTGGCAAATGCTTCAGATAAGTCACTTTTTCCCCCTGAAGGGCAAGTTTTTGCATATTGATCAGCACGCCACTGAATGTAACCCAGATGGTTAACTCACACAGAGCAAAGAACAACTCACTGGTAGTAGAACAAGGACACACACACACACACACACACACACACACACACACATACTACACACACACACACACACACACACACACACAGTTCTTTTCTACTAATCCTAGTTTGCTCTGTCTATATTCAACTGTGGGGTGTTTTAGTAACAGGGCAACAACTTCTGTTTGCACAACATTGGAGGCAGCAAATGCTTCCTAGAAAAGATGCCCCTGGGACCAGGTAAGACAAGCTGATCGTGAGGAAGGCTAAAGTGTTGGGTCAGGGGCAGTGGCCAGGAGGTGGGGTGGGATAGGCAGCTGGGAACCCTACCTAGCCAGGACAGAAATACCCCAAATCTGACCTGTTGAACCTCACTGTGGCTAATAGGCCACAAAGCTGAGGTGGTCTTATAGGATGGAGGGTTTTCAGTTTGTAATTCAGTCTGTAATTTGTTATTAGCTTTGCTTTCTTAACTGAAGGGCAGATTGGGACCATGACCGAATGTGTATGTTTGGGAGGGAGGGGCAGGAAGTCGTCAAAGAGGTGCCAGCAAAGCCTTCTGGGAGCTAAGCTATAATTAAGTGATAGGACCAATGTCAAATTTCAACAAGTGAAGCTCAGGAGAATTATCCGGATATGTTTATATCCCACATGAAAACACAGGACTAATCCCTCAACAGGGAGTTGATAACAGATACCAGGAACTTATCCTTTACCACTGAGATTCTTTCACTAAGGAGTTTAAAGCAGTGCTAATTCCAATTGAAAGGTGATGAAAATTAGGACTTTTATGAACTTTACTTGATTTAAGACAGATAAAATAGTGCCAAGTGAGCTCTGATGAGACTTCTCTGAAGCCTTCAAGTAAAAAACAAAACAAAACAAAACAAAGCCAAAAAAACAAAACCAAGTACAATTTCAAATATGGTAGAAGATTATCATTAGAAATGATAAATCCCTATTGAACTCAGCATTAGGGTGGGGCAGCGATTGTCACTGAGGTTGGTATTTCTAATAAAAACAAAATTGTATGAGCAATCTGTGGTCCTTAGTAGCATTTATTTTCAAGGCTCAAAGAGTTGTTTCTGTATTTTTCTTTACTCCATGCTCTTAAAGCCAATTAGTCATAAAGTGGTGTCTCCCCACTGTCTTGTTTTGTGGTATGTTTACCTTCAGTCTGATAGTCGGAGTGCTGGCTCTGGGGAGAAGGTCAGGGGGCGAGCTGCTTCCCAGAACTAGCTTCAAAAATGCTTTTCTTTCCCCTTGGTTTGTGGCTACCATCAGCAGGACCACAGACAGGGTTTTACAGAAATGCATTCTTTTCTACCCAAGCTGGTGCTACCTAAGAAATATCCCTCCCAGCCTTGAAAAAGAGGTCCAAGACACTAAGGGCTCTTGAGTGGGACTCTCACAAGAGAGGGTAAGGCACAATGGCAGTCCTTAAGAAAGCAGAACAAGAGAACTTCAGCAGGTCCATTGGGGGTCCCTCAGCCTCCCCTAATTGTCACACCATGAGCAAGGTCCTCCAGAAACTGCTTACCAGGTTGACGGCCAGCTCCCTCTGTTTGGAACCAGATATTCCCAGAGCTAGAGGCTCTCCATGTGTCTAGGGCCATGTGTCTTTATTAGCTCTAAGACATTCTTTCTGTGCTCAGCCTACAACCACAAAGGGATATTATTAAAAATACAAAAGAGAAATAGATAAAAAACTTAATAAGCCAATTAAAATACCAAGAAGAAACCATTCTCAGACTCGGAATTCCCTGGACACATATAGCCCCAAAGGAATTCCAGAAAGCACTACCCAGGCTAAAAACAAACATCTTGTAGTAATCCCGGAGCATGGCACTCACTTAGCACTGAGACACTTCCTGGCTAAAGAAAGGTTTTATGCTGAGTTACTTGGCATTTCTAACTCTTATATATTGGTAGCTCTATAATCGCTTGTGAGTATTCATAATAACCCAAGTTATTAAAATAATAACTCAAATTGAACCCAAGTTACCATTTAGTAAGTCCTTATTTGGGTTACAAACCATTAAGTATTCAATATAGTTTATTTTATTTTTATAAGAATTCTGTAATACCAGCATTAATATTCCCGTTTTACAAATGAAGAAATTAAAGTTTTAAAAATTGAGAGTAATTTATCAATCTCCTTACTTTCTTCCAGGTACAGTGCTAAAGGCTTTACACAAATAATCTCATTTATCTTTACTGATTTCAGACTTAGCAAATGCCAAGTACTTTTCTAAAGTTCTTTGGACATATTAACTCAATCCAACAGCCCTGTGAGTTTGCTTCTATCATTGTGTCCATTTTATAGATGGAGAAGCTGAAGCAGAGAAATCAAGGGCTTTCCCACAGTAAGCAGCAGAACTTAAAATCGAACAAGCAGTCTGGCTTCTCAGTCCACGTGCTTTGGACAGCCACTTGGCCATGCTTGCTTCTCTCACAGTTACCCCGTTGGCCACCTGGTATTGTTAAACCTGTTTTTAGGCAAGAGCTCTTTTAGGCAAGGACCCTCTCAGCCAGAAGAAGAAACCTTTGAAGCCAGGTCTCTGGGATCTCAAGGCCTCATTTAAGTAGCCTGCTATTCATCCGTACTGCTTTTCCCCATGAGGCCCTATGAGGTTCCGATTTTTCAACCTCGTCCATTGAATTCTTAAACTCTGGGGGTATAAAAAGCTTTACTTACTATGTGTTGACCAGAATGAAGGATTCTGTTTTTAGTGTATAGTCAGTAGATGTTCTTGGCCAATTCCAGACATTAGTAAGATGTCACTTAGGACAGATGTGCACATTAGCATGGGTCAGGTGACCACTAAGATGTTTCTTTTGGTTCTTATCCAAATTCAACATTATAGAAATCTTTGCAAATAGAACTTATATAAATGTGATGAGCATTGTGCCAGACACTGCTCATACTTGTGATTTGATTTTATAATTATATTTTATACATTGCCAACCAGTCATGAAGAGAGCACTTTATTTATTTATTTATTTGTTTGTTTGTTTGTTTATTTTAAAAAAATATTTCACCTATTTATTTATTTGACACACAGAGAGAGAGAGATCACAAGCAGGCAGAGAGGCAGGCATAGAGAGAGGAGGAAGCAGGCTCCCTGTTGAGCAGAGAGCCTGACGTGGGCCTCGATCCCAGGACCTTGAGATCAGGACCTGAGCCAAAGCCAGGGGCTTTAACCCACTGAGCCACCCAGGTGCCCAAGAGAGCATTTTAGTATTGTTTTTGGAATATCCGTCTATATTATGAATAATATATATACCTGGAATTTGTTCCTAAAAACTTACAGTGTAAAAAATTTCACAACACAGGTAGAATGCTAGTTTTACCTAAGGAATTGTTTAAATATAACTAGTTTTTGTAGTATCAAGAGTATTTTAGGACATAAAGATGAGTTCAGGGAGATGATTTGCACAAGACCCCCCCCCCCATGGCCCCATCTCCTGGTGCTCATGTTCTTGTGTAAACCCCTCCCCTTGAGTAGCTTGGGTCTACTGACTTACTTCTACAGAATGGAATGCAGTGGAAGTGTTAGGGTATCACTTGCAAGAGTAGTTTATAAAAAGACTGTGGCTGCCATCTTGAGTGTTCTCCCTCTCTCTCAATGACTCTCTTGGGGAAGCCAGCTACCATGTGGTGAGCTGCCCAGTGGAGAGGAATTTATAAATTTCTTGCCATGTTGGCCTCTCTAGTGCCACGTGAGTGAGCCTGGAGATGCTGGCGGCCCCCTGCCGGGGACTTCATGGCCTCGAGAGACCGTGGGTCAGAAGCATCCAGCTAAGCTCCACCCAGGTTCTTGACTCAGAACTTGTGAGATAATCAATGCTGTTGTAGGCAACTGGATCTTGGTGGTACTTTGTTTAGCAGCCAGGGATAATCAGTAAAGCAAAGCAAAATAAATTATAATACAATACAATACATACAATACAATACAAGACAAGACAATATGGCCTAGTCTTTGGAGTCAAGCAGAATTTCACTATAGCTTAACTGGCCTAATGCAACTGTGCAAGAACAGATGGTGAACGACTGCCCCTCTCTGACCTCCACCTCCTCCACTCCGAAAGCATGATAACTGTGATTACCTAGCAGTATTGTTATTATTCAATTGAATAGCATATATTAAGTGACTAGAGAAAGGCCTAAGGTATATCGGGTGCTAATCTAATATTTTATTTCCTTTTGTTCTTCCTCAATTCTCCCTTTCAACCCTTTACTCTTTTTTTTTTCTTTTTTTGGCTCTTTATTGGGCAAGGGGTATTTGAAATAATAGCATGGAAATTTTAAGAGCAGTGGTGTTTGGAGAGACAGGATATAGCAGAATTTCAAACACAGAGGAGCTATCACTTAATCTAGAGAAGGGGAAAGAAAGGAAGAGCAGTCACCCTTGAAGATCCATTCCTTGCCAAGAGGTTTGTTTTTCTGCTTTCATTACAGAGAGTGGATTAAAAAATATGTAGGTGTTTAGTTACCTCTCCCCCCCAAAAGTGAGTATTTCCAGAACAATGAGGGAAAGATGGTCTTAATTTGCCCTGATTTTTTGTATAGTGTAATATACACAGGGCCTTCCACCAACTGTTTCTGAAGCTAACTAATTTTACTTTTTTCCAAGCAAGACTAAAACCAAAGAAAAGAGCAAAAGGAGCTTTAGCAGTCATTGTTGGCAGTTCTTGGAGGGTGTGCAGAACCCCAGCTGAGAGCAGGCTCTAATACTTGAAATGAAACAAAAGCATTTATGAAATCCAAGACTTTGGGGTCTGTTCAGTGTCCTTACTTTAAAGATAAGGAAGCCAAAACCAGTGATATCTCTCAAGCTGGAGAACGTAGTTGCAGAATGGGGGGTCCTGGGGCCCACTGCACTTGGATTCTTTCTCCCTGTGGATGTGAAGATGGTTTGCCTAGTTCAGGAAGGACTTTTTGGAAGGAACTGGTTTTGGCGACTGAGAGACTAATGAGAAGAGGCAAGATGAGGAACACCTGAGGGCAGTGGAACCCAAATAAGACAATTCTGGGGTCATTTGTTGCCAATTACAAATGGAAGGCAGGTATAAGAAATGAGGAAAACAGAACAAGAGGATAAAAGTTGGAACTACACATAGACAATGGCAAGAAATGGAACCGGCAGAAAACTTTCATGAGGAAAATCAGAGAAAGGAAGGGTACTTGTCAGGACCAAGAAAAAAGGCAGTTGGTCAGTGAGGAGGAGGATGGTACAGGGATTAGAGGTAGAAGAGGGCAGAGTGGATGAGGAGAGGGGAGGGGAGGGAGGAGGAAGGGGTGGGGAGGAAGAAGAGAGGGCAGGAGCGGGAAGGGAGGATTAGGAGGCAGCTAACATTGAGTGCTTACCACATGCCACATATTCTTCTAGGGCCTAGTGTCTGCATCTTTACTTACTTAAGGACTTGGAGGCTGACAGAAGGACAGATAGTTTCAGGTTCTAAGAACTGGGAATGATCTGGTTTGCGAATCACAGAAGCAGCGTGATGTTGAGAGCTCAGGAACAAACAGAGTGGGTCCAAAGCCCAGCTCAGATCCACCCCTTCGTTACCTGCTTCAACATCATGATGCGGTGATCAGCCCTAAATTCATGTTTCCTGAAAGCTTGTTTACAGCTTGCCACATGCTAACAAGAACCGGAAATGGGATACGGAGAATTACCTGCCAGGTACCGTCTGTCACCCACCCACCATGTGACCTCCCACCTAGACATCAGTATCCCCACAGTTAAGAGTGGAAGAAGTCACTCTTGAGAGACCCTCTTTTTTCCCAAGAGCTGAGTCTTTTATTCAATTGTTTCTGAACCAACATCAATAAATATAAATTTATGCTGTAATTTGTAGCATATAAAGTCTGCTTTTGATTATAAAATCTGAATTTAGAATGAGAAGGCATGACAGCCAGTAGTGCTGGGAACAGAATGTGGTGATGGTGGGATAAATACAACGAAAGCCTCGTAGGCCTCTGTGAAGCCAACAGATAGTGTTTGGTCTGCTTGAACCAGACATGGGCCCAGGGCAACACCAGAACGTAATCGAGACATGAGGAGGCAAATATCAAAAGAATCAACTGAGGACCTAAAGGGAGTGAGTCTGAGTCTGGAAAAAAAGGGGCTATGATTCTTTATTATGAGACTGTATAAGAAATATCAACTTTATGAACTTTATACCCTTAAAACTTGATAAAACTAAAAACAGAAATTAAATAAAGACATCATCCCCAAAAAACCAAAGACATACAAACTTCATAGGTGAGCAAGTTGGAGCTTTGACAGGTATTGGGGCAGAAATTAGATGAGGCTAATGTTAGTGAATACAAGGTAAGACCGTGTGACCAGGGAAGTCATGAAAAGAGCGTTAGTCTTTTTCATGGAATCTGTAGAAAACCCCAGAAATAAGTTAGGCAAAGATGTGACATGATGAGGTTTGCATTTTGAAAATAACAATCTGGCTCTCCCATAAGACTAGAAACTCCATGAAAAGAGGACCCAAGACAGTTTCAGTAACCCTAGCATCTAAAGGTAGGGCCATAATACACAATGGCTCTCAGTAAATAATTGATGAACGATGACATTGATGAATGAATGAAATCCCATTTCTTCCCCATTTTCAGTTTCCTCATCTGTGTAATGGGGAGAATTAATCTGCTTCTTACCTCATCTGCCTTCTTTTTTATGTACTTCTAGGAATGCTGGCAAAACAGTTCATATAATAAAGGTAAAATATCTTGAGCTTCGTAAAAAGCACCATTCTTTAAAAGAGTAGTAGCAAAAATATTCTGGTGAATCAAGGAGTGGCACTTATGTAAATTAAATTAATTAAATTAAATTACATTAAATTAGGGGTGCCTGGGTGGCTCAGTTGGTTAAGTATCTGCCTTTGGTTCAGATCATGATTCCAGGATCCCGGGATGGAGGCCCACATTGGGCTCCTTGCTCAGCAGGGAGTCTGCTTCTCCCTCTGCCTGCCACTCGGCCTACTTATACTTTCTCTCTGTCAAACAAATAAAATCTTTTAAAAATAAATTAAATATAAATATAAATATCTGCTTTAGTTTTTGATAGCAGAAGAATTATCCTGAATGAGATAGGGAGAGATGTGTCTACCTCAGAATGGGAAGGTCTTTGAAAATTTGTTATTTGAAATTGTTTTTTCATTTGCATTTAAGATGTTTAAACTGAAGTGAATATTTTCTTTTGGGGAGCACACTATAAATGCAGCCTAGTCAATATGTTAGATGGTCTGTGTGTGCGTGTGTGTGCGTGTGTGTGTGTGTGTGTGTGCGTGTGTGTGCGTGTGTGTGTTGCATATTTATGTTAGTGTCATTTGTAGAAAAATTTATGGGAGCAGCCGGAGTTTGTCATAAGAAATAAAATCTTTTATGTGGATTCTTTCCCATTCTTTCCAATGGGATTTCTCAGGATTTTTTCCACAACTCAGTTTTGGACTCAAGAGAGTCCCTGCTGCTGGTTTTTTCCCAGCTGCTCCTGTCTTCCTCCCCTTTGCCATAGGGAATGGAAGGATGGCCATCCCTGAAGTGCTATTTGCCGATTGAATGAGGACTTTTGGCATCAGTGGTCTTTTGCAGTGTGGTCGGTCAAAAGGAACTAGAGGAAACATTCCCGTCCCCTATTATTCTTGACTCTTTGGTCAGGTGATTACAGAACAGAAAAGTTCATGGAAATTTAAAGTTCCTCTGGGATGTCACCACTGGCAGGACCAGACTCACACTTGGAGGCCAAGGGACTACCGTGTGGTATGATGGAAAGTGTGTCAGAGGCCTTGCCACCCTCCATCTCTCACTGCCAGAGCTGGGTACTTTTAGCCTAAAGTTTGTACTTTGCCTTTGTGGTGCCCAAATATTCTCGTTCGCTTCGACATTGCCAGACACTCCAGGGCTGAACAGTGACCTCACTGCCAAAGCTCAGCCTTTCCTTCAGTCTCTCTGTGCATCTGTCCCTTTCTCTGGCCTCACTCATGCTGTCTTACAGAGAGGAGAAAAATTTCTCATGTTTAACATAAAAAATAAATTCTATCAGTCTTTTATCCAATTTGTAGACAAACAAAAGAAGTAGAAGACTTGTACACTGGAAACTATAAAACATCATAGAAAGAAATTAAAGACCAAAGTAAATGGAAAGCAGTCCCATCTTCATGGGTCAGAAGATTTAATATTGTTAAGATGGCAGCACTCCTCCGACTGATTAACAGATTCAGCATAGTCCCTATTAAAATCCTAGCTGCCTTTGATAAAAGAAATTAACAAGCTGATCCTAAAATTTATATGGAAATCAAGGGACCTAAAAAAGCCAAAACTTTAAAAAGAACGATGTTCAACAACTCATGCTTCTTCTTTTTTTTTTTTTTTTAAGATTTTATTTATTTATTTGACAGAGAGAGAGATCACACGTAGACAGAGAGGCAGGCAGAGAAGAGGAAGTAGGCTCCCTGCTGAGCAGAGAGCCTGATGTGGGCCTCCATTCCAGGACCCTGAGATCATGACCTGAGCCGAAGGCAGAGGCTTAACCCACTGAGCCACCCAGGCGCCCTTCAACTCATGCTTCTTGATCTGAAAACTTTCGGGATAACTACAATAATCAAGGCTGTGAAACAGGGCTATGGATAGACATATTAGACCAATGAAATAGAATGGGCCGTCCAGAAATAAAGTCTTTAATTTTGGTCAATTGATTTTCAACAAGGGCACTAAAATAATTCATTGTGGAAAGAATGATCTTCAACAAATGGTGCTGAGATAACTACATTTTCACATGGTATGAGTGAAGCTGAACCCCTGCCTTAAACCATATATAAAAATTAACTCAAAATGTAAGATACTATAAAAGAAAATATAGATGTAATTCTTTGTGACTTGGATTATATGGTAGTTTCTTAGGACATCCAAAGCACATATACATGTGTATGTGTGTATAATATTTATATAAAAATATATAAACTACAATACATATACATGTATGTATATGTATGTATGTATTGGGTTTCATATTTGCAAATCATATATCTGATAAGGGATTTGTATGCAGTATCCATAAATGACCCTTACAATTAAATAATAAAAGATAAACTCTCCAATTAAGAAATTGAATTTGAAAAGAAATTTCTCCAAAAGAGATGTGCAAATGGTCAAGAAGCTCATGAAAAGTTGCCCAACGGCATTAGTCATAAGGGAAATGCAAATCAAGATCACATTGAGATATCACTTCATATTTACTAGGATGGCTCCAATAAGAAAGACAGATAATAACAAGTATTGACTGTTAATATGGAAAAAGTAGAACTCTCATGTTCTCTAGTAGGAGTCCATTCCAGCAATTCCAACTTCTGGGTAAATAACCAGGGGAGTTGAAAACATGTCAACACAAAGACTTGTAAACAAACGTTCAGAGCAGTGTTATTCCTAATAATAAAAAAGTAGAAATGACCCAAATGTCTGTCAGGTGATGCATGGATGTACAAATGGCACGTCCATACAATGGATATACAAAGTGGTATAGCCATGCACTGGATCATTTGGCCATAAAAAGGAATGAAGTATTGATACATGCTACAGTACATTAAGTAAGGCATTATACTAAGTGGAAAAAAGTCAGACACAAAAGTTACATATTGCATGATTTCATTTATATGAAATGTCTGGAATAGGCAAATGCGTAGAGACAGAGAGAAGATTAGTGGTCACCGGTGAGTGGAGAGGGGAAAATGGGGAATGACTGCTAACAGTTATGGAGTTATTTTGGGGGGTGATAAAATGTTCTAGAATTGAATTTGGATGGTTGTAAAATCTTGCAAATACTGAACTGTACACATTACAATTTTATGGCATATAATTAAATCTCAAAACAAATTTGTAAAGAAATAACCCTTATAAGGAGTGCATAATAACAGCTGATATTTATTAAGGCCTTTCTATGTCTGGGGCTCAAACTGATGTTGGCTAAAACTCTGTAGAGTAAAATTTGTTACTGGGGAAAACTAACAGAAAAATCAAATCTGTCAGATAAAATTTAGATCTGTAAATCTGACACTAGAGAGAAGCCATCCAAAAAAAAAAAAAAAAGGCAAAAGTTACATCACCAAAAAAATGAGCAAATCAAATCTTTTTGAAATATTTTAATGAGAAATACCTAATTCTAATAAAAATACTTTAGCTAATATAAAAAGGATGTTGGAAAATTTTAGAAGGCCTGACAGTACTTAGAGGGAATTGTCTTTACATAGAGTTTGCAATGGAAAATGTTTTCCCTATAAAAATTGGTTAATATCTCCATTTTACTCAGCCTCATCTTTAAATGTTCTCAGGCATCCTATATACATCAGCCAGGCAGTCGATCTTGGACAAAAATCTGCCACCTAATGCTGCCATAGAGGCAGTGGTTGATGTGCCCATGCCACAAAACACTGTTGAGTCCCTCCTATGTCCCAGAAATCATGTCAACAAACTAATGGCTACATGCTAAATACAAAATGATTGACACATAGGCCTTGCCTTTGGAAAGACATGGCAAAGATCAATGTGGTGGTAGGTATCATGGGTTTACCAGGAGGAGGCACCTGACATGGCCTGGTATGAAAAAAATCTAATTAGGACAACAAATTTAAGAGTATTTCAGGTACTTCCCAGACAGAGCTGTTTAAGTTCCAAAGCACCTGGATTTTTTTTTTTAAGTAAACCTTTTATTTTGAGATAATTTAAGAGGAAAATGCAGTTGTAAGAAATGATAGAGAGAGAGCCTGTGTACCCTTTACTGAGTGTCTTAGTCTGCATTTTGTTAGTTGCCATAACAAAATATCATAGCCTGAGGGGCTTAAACAACAGACTTTTATCTCTCACAGTTCTGGAGGCTGGAAGTCCAAGATCAAGAGGTCACAGGTTTGCTTTCTCCTGAGGCCCCTCTCTTTGGCTTGCAGAGGGCTGCCTTCTGTGTCCTTACATGGCCCTTCATGTGTATGGGCACCTTGCTGGTGTCTTTTCCTCTTCTTCTAAGGACACCAGGCTGAGTGGATCAGGGCCCTACCCTCTTGAACCCATTTAACCATAATAACCTTTTTTCAAGGCCGTGTCTCCAAAGGCAGTCATATTGGAGTCAGGGCTTCAACATGAACTTTAGGGAATGCAATTCAGTCTGTAACAATCAGTTTTCCCCAATAATAACATCTTGGAAAGCTGTAGTGTGATATCACAGTCAGGACACTGACATGGAGACGGTGAAGACACAGAACATCCTTCACCACAGGGGTCCTTCGTGTTGCCTCACTTCCCCCCCCACACCCCTCCTCCACCCCTGAAACCACTTAGACTCGATTCTCTATTTTTGCAATTTTGAACTTTCAAGAATGTCATACCAAAGGAATCACATGATGTAATCCTTGGGTTTGGCTTTTTTCACTTGGCATAGTTCTCTGGAGATTCCTTCAGGTTGCAGTGGGTATCAGTCACCTGTTCCTTCCTGGTGCCTGGTAGTCATCTCTGAACAGATGTGGCATGTTCTGCCTGACCACTGGCCTGTCGAAAGATATCTGGCTTGTGTCCCATGTTTGCCTATTATAAATAAAGTTTCTGTGAAGATGTGTATACAGTTTTGTGTGAAAATAAGCTTTCATTTCTCCAGAGTAAAAGCGCCAGTGTAATTGTTGGTAGCACCATGTTTAGTTTTTGTTTTTTGTTTTTTTTTTAACATGTTTAGTTTTTCTAAGAAACTACCAAAGGGTTTTCCAGAATGATTGTGCCACTTCACATATTCGCCAGCAACGTGTAAAGATCCAATTTTTCCACATCCTTCGCATCATTTGATGTTGTCACTGTGTTTTATATTAGTCATTCTGATAAGTGTATAGTGATAGCTCATGGCATTGTGGTTTTCATTTGCATTTCCCTTGTGACCAATGACATTGAACAATTTCACTTGTGCGCATTTGCGCTCTGGATACCTTCTTCAGCAAAATATCTGTACGTGTCTTTTATCCATTTTCTAAGTGATTGTTTGTTTTTTTTACTTCTGAGTTTTCAGAGTTTATTCTTTTAAAATATATATTTTAGATTGTAGCCTCTTGTCAGATATGTTTTTTGCCAATATTTCCTTCCAGTCCTGGCTTGTCTCTTTATTTTCTTACTGAAGTATTTTGAAGAGGCAGTGTTTTTAACTTCAGTGAAATCCATCTTATCAATTTTCCCTTTTACGGATCATGCTTTTAGCGTCAAGTCTAAGAACTTGGCCTCGCCCCAGAGCTGCAAGATTTGTCTTTTTTTCCCCCTAAAAATTTCATAGTTTTGTATTTTACATTCAAGATGATCTGATTTGAGTGTATTCCTGTGTAGATCAGGGTTCATTATCTTGCCCTAGATGACCACATGCTCCAACATCATCTGCCTTATCAAAAATCATTACGGCATATTTGTGTGGGTCTACTTCTGGATTCCCTGTTCTTCCACTGACCTATGTATGCGCGTCTCCACAACTACATAGCCCTCACTACTCCCGCTGTAGAGTAAGCTGTAAAATTGGGTGGAGTCCACACATTTCACTCTTCTTTCCAAAAATTGTTTCGGCTACCTCTGTTCCTATGCATTTGCATCTGAATTTTTGAATAATCTTGTGTACATCTACAAAAAGTCTCGCAGGCTCTTTAATATGAATTGTATTAAACCTGTATGTCAGTCTGGGGAGGACTGACTTCTTTACTAAGTCAAGTCTTCCAGTTTATGAACAGGATATGTCTCTCCATTTATTTTGATCTTCTTTGATTTCTTTCATTAGCATTTTGAAGTTTTCAGTGTATAAGTCCTGTATATGGTTTGTTAGATTTACACCCAGAGATTTCATTTTTGTGTGTGGTTATAAATGGTATGGTGTCTTAAATTTCAGTATCCAAGTGCTCATTGCTAGTATACAGAAATACGCTTAGCTTTTGTACATTTGCCTTAGAGCCTGTGACCTTGTTGAACACATGTATTGCTTGTAGGAGGTTTTTTGTTGGTGGTGGTTCCTTAGGATTTTATACGTAGACAATCATGTCATCTGCAAAGAGAGTTCCTTCCTTCCTTCCTCCCTGATCTGTATACCCTTTATTTCCTTTTCTTGCCCATTGTACTAGCTAGAACTTCTAGCAATATATTGTACAAAAGTCGTCAGAGAAGGCAGCCTTGCTTTGTTCCTGATCTTAGGGGGAAAACATTCCCTCTTTCGCCATTAAGAATAATGTTAACTCTAAATTTTTTGTAAATGCTCATTTTCAAAATGAGGAAGTTCCCCTTTATTCTTAGTTCTTTCATCATGAACGCGTATTGAATATTGTCAAATGTGTTTTTGTTAGCAATTAAAATGATCGTGTGATTTTTCTTTAGCCTATTAATAAGGTGGATTATGTTGATTGATTTCCAAATAATGGGCCAGCCTTCCATTTATAGAACAAATACCACTTGGCTAAAATGAACAACCCAGTGGGACGCCTGGGTGGCTCAGTTGGTTAAGCAACTGCCTTCGGCTCAGGTCATGATCCTGGAGACCCAGGATCGAGTCCCACAACGGGCTTCCTGCTCGGCGGGAGGCCTGCTTCTCCCTCTCTCACTCCCCCTGCTTGTGTTCCCTCTCTGGCTGTGTTTCTCTCTGTCAAATAATAAAAAAAAAAAAAAAAAAAAAAAAAAAAAAAAAAAGAACAACCCAGGAAACAACCAGTGTTGGAGAGGATGCGGAGAAAGGGGAACCCTCTTATACTGTTGGTGGGAATGCAAACTGGTGCAGCCACTCTGAAAAACAGTGAGGAGGTTCCTCAAAAAGTTAAAATAGAACTACCCTATAACCCAGCAATTGCTCTAGTAGGTATTTATCCAAAGGATATAAACATAGTGACTTGAGGGGGCACGTGCACCCCAATGTTTATAGCAGCAATGTCCACAATAGCCAAAATATGGAAAGAGCCCAGGGGTTCATAAGCAGATGACTGGATAAGGAAAATGTGGTGTATATATACAACAGAATATTAGTCAACCATTAAAAATAATGAAACCTTGCTATTTGCAATGATGTGGATGGAACTAGAGGGGACTATGATAAGCAAAACAAATGAGTCAGAGAAAGACAAACACCATGGGATCTCACTCATAGGTGGAATTTAAGAAACAAACAGATGAACATAGGGGAAAGGAAGGAAAAATAAAATAAGATGAAAAGCAAAAGGGAGGCAAACCATAAAAGATGCCGAACTCTAGAAAACAAACTGAGGGTTGCTGGAGGGGTGTTGGGGGGAGAGAGAGAATTGGAGGATGGGCCTTAAGGAGGGCACGTGACGTAATGAGCATGGGTGTTATGTGCAACTGATGAATCACTAAATTCCACCTCTGAAACTAATAATAATAGAAAGGAAAAACTCCACTGATCATGGAATATAATTTTTCCATATATTGCTTAATTCTCTTTGCTAATATTTTGCCTCTAAATTTACAAGGTATATTGGTCTGCTCTTTTCTTTTTCTGTACTGTCAATGTTTAGTTTTAATATTATGGTACGACTACCTTTATAAAATGAATTGGAAAGTATTCCTTCCTCTTCTATTCTATAAGATATCATGTAGAGTTAGTGTTAATTTTTTTTAAACATTTGACAGAATTCTCCAGTGAAACCATTTAGGTCTGGAGATTTTTTTTGGGGGGGTGGAGATTTTAAATTATGAATTTGGTTTCTCTAATAGTTAACTATTTCATATTAGGTAACTTTTGGTAATTTTACTGTTTGTGGGATTTGTCCATTTCACCTAACTTGTCAGATTCGCATCTGTGAGTTGTTCATAATATTCCTTTATTATCATTTTTGTATGCCAGGATCTACAGTTATATTTCATGTTTTATTCCTTTTAAAATTTTTTTTCATGTTTTATTCCTGATAAAAGTTTTTCTTGGTCAGTACCACTAAAAGTTTGCTAATTTTATTGATATTAGCAAAGAACTAGCTCTTTTTTCATTAATTTTCTCTATTACTGTTCTCTTTTCTATTTCACTGATTTCTATTCCCACCTTCATTATTTTCTTCCTTTACTTTCTTTGTATTTATTTTGTTCTCCTCTTTTCTAGATTCTTCATGCGGGCATCTGTTTCTTTGAGGCATTTCTCCTTTTTTAATGTAACCAGTGAAGAATGAAAGTCCCAGCTCCCTGCCAGGCCTACTCTGGTACCTCACCTCTTAGACAGCAGGTGGAGTGGGGTGAAGGCCCCACAGCACAGAGATAAGTTAGAACTCCAGGCTCATGACTTAATCTTGGCTGGTGCTGGGGAAGTTGGCGACCATAGCTTTTTCCTCGGTGTCTGATTAGAGTATAATAGTTTTTGTTGATAGCCTGTTCTTTTCCCGGGACTTTGTCTAGAGAAAGGAGGCTCTTGCTGGGGCTTTTTATGTCTGACCCATAGGCACTTCTATGTTGAATTCATCTCTGTTTCACTCTTTGGAACTTGAGGTCCCTGGCCAATTTGCCTCTTCTCTCCACATTTCACACTCCTCCTCTTCTTCCTTCTCCTTCTTTAGATAAAATAACCAGGGTTTTTATTTGGACCTAGTAAGAAGAATAGAGAAAAAGTATCTCTACTCAATTTTCCTAGAAATGAAAGTCTGACTCCAAAGTGTTAATGTGACCCATTTATTGAAGAGGTTGGATTTGAAAGCTGGATTTGTCCCTCATCACCTACCTTTCCATTCCAGTCTGCCCACCTCCCTACACTGGATGGCATCGAGAATGGATCCTTGTACTTTCTAGTCTCAAGTGTGAACAACCCTCCCTTTCAGGGGTCAAAACAGCAATCCAGATTCTCACCCACTTCAGGGGGTTCTTTTTCTTTCTACCCCACTGGGCTTGGCCCAGCTTGGCGACCTGCATAGGGAAGAACTTTGCTTTCTCCTCTGCCTTGTTCTCCCTCTCTCTGGCTCTCTCGCTTGCTTTTTTCCCCTCCACAGTTGGGGTCAGTGGAAGGGGAATGAAAGGACAGGGCAAAGTGTTATGTTATGGCTGGAGCTGCTATGATTAGTCAGGCAGGCGCCCAAATGTGGCTTTCCCCCTCTGTTGTGGGTTCTTCTGAGCCCCTGCTCTCAGGGTGCAGAGGCGTGGCATTGCTCTGTTAGGGTCTACAGACACAGGGTCAGCGGCCGCCTCGGGTTGTCTGTGGAGGGCGGGGCTCTGCCATGACGCTGCAAGCCCAGCTGTCTTCCTGAAAGGGCACATGTGGTCTTCTCTTGACTTTCATAAACAGCTCCTCCGGTCGACCTCTTTCCTTTAGGGTTCTCCCCAGGAGATGTGGTCTTCTTTTGACTTTCATAAACAGCTCCGGTGGACCTCTTTCCTTTAGGGTTCTCCCCAGGAGACTCAGGCAGATTCCAAGGGACATGGTCATGTCCTTCGCTGGAGCTCTTCCGCCCCTCCCTGCTGTGTTCTCCCAGCAGCACCGGGCCACAGGCTGTCCTCACCCGGCTTGAAAACAGGATGAGAAAAAGCTTTCCTCTGACTCTCACTAAGAGGCAGGGTTGCAGGGAAAAGGGAGGGAGCACACAGGACACTCAGATAAGTTGCTTTGAAGAAATCTTGACTCCCCAGCATCCTTGATCAGCCTCTAGCCTTCTCCTGTATATGGGCTGGAAGGGGGCAGTGGGCCACCTCTTAGCAAGTCCTACATGGCTGGTCTGGAAGCTTCTTCAGAAAGTGGAGTTACTTGTCATATTGGGCTTTTCTGGAGAAACTCTGTGTAAATTGATGTCTCACTGAATATTCCATCAGAATATTGAATGAAGAATTGAAGAATGAAACAGTGTAGTCTGACCATGCCCTAAGCTCTGGAGCAGCGGTTCTGACACACGGGCTTATCTCCCGACTCCTATTCATCTTCATGTACACCTTGAGTTTTGAGCTGATCTGCAGCCCACTCAGTGGCTAAGATGTGGCCTTCTTATAAGACAACCACCTGTGCCACATGATAATGAACATTTAGTACAGGCCGAATGCCAATAGACAAAGCAAGCTGGACCTCAAGGGGCACAGCATGTCACGGGACAGCTGGGAAGTGGTAGCAGCAGCAGAGAGAAACCAGCTAGACCAGTCTGAAGCTCAAGAAACCTTTTGATGATAGACTTGTGGTCCTATGCATGTTACTTCAGCCCTGCTGGCGTCTTGTAACATGTTCCATGATATCAAAATAAAGTTTGAAGGATTGGGGTAACACCCCATGTCTGATTCTGGCAGTCCACTCTTCTGGTTACTAGAGTCTTTGTAATAGATGCACACAAATCTCCAATCTTCAAGGAATTCAAATAAATAAAATCCATGGGCCCCTGAGAATATAGGGAGCTCAGAAGGTGATTTAGGATCTTGCAGGGCCCATGGGGTCCTTATCATGAGTGTCACGAGCACTTGGACTGATAGCTGTCAGGAATGTCAGTTAATCACGTGTCCAGTTAAAAGAGTAAGCTTCCAAGGATGCTCAGGGCCTGGAGAAGTAAGCTAGTTTGCCTAATTTCAAGCACTGGGGATAGCAGCTACCACATGGGATTTTGGACTCCCATTCCTTTGCTCTTCCCTGTAGCTGAGGGAGCACTGGGAGAAGGACCTCTGACGGTGAGCTCATCACCAATGTGAAGATCAAGTGAGGACTAGGGATCAGACCTCAATAGGAGAGCGTGGTGTTGCCATTCACCTCCACTACAAAGAAGCAAATTCTATCCAGAGAGCAGGTGAATGTAGAGACCTTCCCTCCCTCTCAAGGACCACCAAAAAATATGAGGCCAAACGAAGAATATGTCCAAGCCTTGAGAACATTATTTTGTTCAGCTGGGAAATAAACTTCCTCTGGTCAGTCACTGTTTAGTACATGGCATCTGAGAGGAGGTATCTCATACTGCCTGCCTGGAGGGCAGTCCATTTGGAAGTCTCTCAGGGAAAGCAGAGCAGAGCTGATTTATGGCATCACCACAGGCATTACCGCAAGTACTGGGACCAAATGGAGGAAGCGCCGCAGAGCAGCCCCGAGGCCGGCCTTCTAGCCTGCGAACAAATCCTGCGGGTTGGGAATGCTGCTGTGAGCCCAGTGTGCACGGACCGCCTGCCCATGCAGCAACCTCGGACAACACTTTCCTGTGAGAGACCTGGGCTCTGGGGAGGCCGGCTTCCTGCTGCGTCACCGTGATGTGACCACGAGGGTGGGAACCGGGCCCAGGAAAACTTCCTCCTAGACTGGGGTGACCCTTGTGCAGAATGCTGGCTCAGAGTGGAGTCTTTTTCCCTGAGATATTGGGGCCTCTGTCACCCTGTCCAGAGGGGCCCCTCTGGCCACTGCCCTGCCAGGATCTGTCTTACTACCCCCTTGAGACTCTAGAGCCAAAAACCTACTAATAACAGGGCCTCTCTGTGTCCCAAGCCAAAGGGACCAGATTTAGAAAGTTTGATGACTCAGGTACATGGGAATCCAAGGGTCTCTCATGCTATCAACACAGCAAGCAAATTCTAAAAAATGAATACAAGGTCAATTAGAACACAAAAATATCAATGGAACAGTCTCCAAGCAGCAGAATTATGTTGACTCTTTCCTCTTCTTGTTTCATTGGATTTTCCAAGTTTTATATTACTTTTACACTGGAAACCAGCTTTATTAAGGAAAAATGATCAGAATAACCACAATGGATTCAATTCAATGTTGCTATTCAAGGGACTTATAAATACTGCTAATAAGTAAAACATAATCTAAAGCGCCAGGAGGTTGATCCTGGGACCTTTTATTTCTCTGGGCCCCCAGAGATTGCCTGTCACCAAGGCCTCAGTTGTCTCCATATCACAAAATCCCCACATTTTCTAACAAATGAATCACTTTGCATAGCTCCCTTATAGTCACACAAGAAATAAAACAGCTCACGCAAGTGTAAACCCACTTTGCAGTCTTGTGAGAAAATGTCCACCTATTCAGAAGGAATGATGACATGAAGACAATAGATGACCATTTATTGGGCGTTTTACTGGGTGCCGGCAGGTGCTTCACCTCAGTCTTTAATCCTTACAACAAAGATCAGCGGGGGGCATTCTAGGGTACAAGTAACTCAAACTGCTGGGCTTGGATCCTGGCTGGACCATTTGTGAACTCTGATACTTGGGTGATTACTTAACCTCTTTTTCCTTCATCCGTAGAATGGTGACAGTAACACTGCCTCCCTGATCAAGTAGCTCTGAGGATTAAATGAGATCCCTCTGGCGAAACACGTAGCGTGATGGCTGGAGTACAAAAAGAAAGCCACGTACAGTGATTATTATCCTTGTTTTACAGAGCATGGCAGGGACGGGAGAGCAATGAACCGCATATAATAGGGCTTCTGCTCTGGTGGAATTTATCTGAATGACAAATGGATAGGACTCTAGCTCATTAGTGCCTATATCCTCAAGTTTCCAAACCAACCCACAAATGAATGTTCTCTTTTTGCCCAGCTGCTGGGATTGGGAGCTTTGGGGCAAAGTGCTTGGAGAAGGATGTCTGACAGGCTACCGTGACTGTGCCACACACCCCTGACAAGCCATAGGCTGTGTCAACTCAGGCTTCCAGGAGTCATCAGTACCTACTCTAGAGTGATTAAAGTTATCAGGAAAGACTGCTCCCTGACGGGGACACCTTCCAAGGAAATTCAAATGCCAGTGTAGATTTTTGGTGGAGGAAAGTTCTAGCGCCCACATCTATTGCTTTTAGCGTGGTCTGGTATCGTCAAAACCAGAAGAGTCAGTCTCCCAACCTGAAGCCTCAGGAGTAAGGACAATGAAGAGGGGAAGGAACAGAACCGCACTTGGAACATTTCCCACATGAAGTTATTTCAGGATCTGTGTTGCTAGGTGTCCACATAAAATATCTTCACCAGAAAGGAAGTCGAACATATTTTGCTCAAGACTTTTTTCAGTTATTTGTCAAAGTTAGTGCCTTATAGAAAAAAAACAAAGGCAAAGACAGTTCCACTTGGATTTTATATCCAGAAGCTCCCCCAAACAAAAATACTTGGAGAACCTTCATCTATAAAATTGTTCTTTCATCTGAGCCACGAAACTGTCGGACCTAAGGCAAGTCCTCCTGGCCACTAAGACGTTGGAGTCATTCTTTCACAGACAGTAAGGAGAATTCTGGAATGGATGGGTCCTGTGAACAATGTAAAGGGCTCTACCTCTGTGACTCTTCTCACTTTCAGTGTTCTTCTTAGGTGAGGTCATCACTCCATTGGTTTTACTGACCACATATAAAAATATCTTGAAAAACACAGATACTATAGTCAAGGAAAAACTGTATGAAATACTTCAAGTTCTCCCCTATGCTCCAAGCCCACTGGATCAATTAGGAATTCTTTTAGTTGCAAATAACAACAACAACAAAATTCAGTTTACAGTGGTGTGGCAGGATCCACTAGCTACCCACAAAATCCATCCTTCCATAGAAGCTGGAGTATGGTTTCCTGGTTAGTCTATATTTCTCAGTGCCCTTGCAGCTAGATGTGGCCAGTGGAACATGAGTGGAAGTGATATATGCCATTTAGGGACCTGGCTTACAAAATCTCCCTTTCCCCCTCCTTCTGCCTGATTCTATGCTCAGAGAAACCTTAGAAGCCACATGTTGAAAACAGAAGAGACACCACTAGTTTGTGTCTCTGAGGTTTCCACCACCACCAGCTGGCAACATCCAGACTTAATCAACCAAAACCAAGAAGTAAATGTCTATCCTGTCTGAGCCATTACCTCTGGGGTCTACTCATTACCTTACTATATCCTACCCTGAATGAAACAAATGCCTTAAACCAACAGAACATTTTAATCTTCCTTAACAAGAAATTCAGAGATAAGAGCTGCTGGCATTTATTCAGATGCTCGAAGTTGCCGTCGGGGACTGAGGGCCATCTTTTGCTCCCCCATCCTCAGTGTATTGCCTTTGTTCCCAAACTCTTGTCTCATGGCCACAGGAAGGCTGTTGCAAAAGGATATGTGGGCTATGGGGGTTATGTTCACTTCTGGACAGGAAGAAGGGAAAATGAGCAAAAGGTTTTTTCCCCCACTGCATGTCTTTTTTATGCATCAAGGGAAGCCCCTCATTATGCTTCATTAGCTAGACTAAATGAATCACTTGCTCCCAGATTGACTAAGTGGACAAGGGAAAGAGATTAGCACAACTGGTTTAGATCAATCATACTTCATCCAAAGGGGCTAGGCCTATGCCCTTCTACTAACAAAGGATCTCTGCCTCTAAGTCAGTAAATTGAGGCTCTAGCAGAAGGAGGGTAGGATGTAGGAGGCAGTTGTTATGTAAGCAAGAAATCTGTGCCGGCCACACTTCTGTGCCAAACTGTTTACTGAACATTTCCTCCTACTTGGCACATTAGGAATCATCCTGAACACCTTTCTCCCTCTCACATCCAGATCCAATTTTATCTCCTAAATATCCCCTCACTGCTGCCCTTTATCTCTGTTCCCACTCTCTATTCCTGCTACAGCTGTGTCTAGCCTGCCCTGTTTCCTGCACAGTCACTGGGGGAACCCTACGGAAACTCAGAGCCGACCTCAACACTATTGCTTAAGGTACCCGACAACCACCCCCTCGCTACAGAATAAACTCCCGCGTGAAATCTAAAGCCCTTTATTAGGTGACTTCTGCTTTCGTCCACCCACCAGCCAGCGATACCACATTCCTGTAAGTCCCACATATACACACGCCTCCTTTATGCCTCTTCTCTTTGCCCAGAATACTTTCTCTACCTTTTCATCTGTCCGACCTTAAAACTTAAGTCAGTCTCTAAAATCACTCTTTCCCTGCCTCCTCCCCAGTACTAACTTAGGCCCTCTCCTTGCTGTCATGAGCACTTCCTACAAGCTTGCCATGCTCCACCGGAGTGAACGTTTTAAGGCCTTCCAGTTTCCTGTCGCCGTGTCTCCGTGTCTCCGTCTCTCCAGCTACCCTGTGACAGGGGCCGTATTCCTTCCCCTAGCAACTGGCACAAGGAAACCACTTTCACAAATAGATGGAATAAAATCCTAAAATTGGCACAACGCAAGTGCTTTGAAATGAATCCTTTAAAAGTCTTTTTTACACTCGGGACCACCATATGATTTCACTAGTATTTTTCTTCAGGCCCGACAAATGAATGTCTGTCTTCATAGTGCACACTCTCAGAAGATTAGTTTTTTGTGAAGTAGGATCTCCTGCTACCCACAGTGAATTACCGACAGAATACGAACGTGAAACTGTGTTCCTGGGATGAATGAGCAAGGCGGCAGCATCTGGGAGTAATTACAATTGCTTAATAATGGCAGTAATAGTGGCCAGTTCTTGGGCACTTAAATCGTGACAGCACTTTGTATCTATCTTTACATTTAATTCTTACTATAACCTCATGAATTAGGGGCTCTTACTAGCCTCATTCCACGGATAAGAAAACCAAGGCCTGAGAGCATAAGAGTTTGCATAGGTTCACACGGCCAGGAAAAACCAGAACCAAGATGGAAACCCAGTGTTGCTGACTCCAAAGCATGCACTTTAAACTAATCTCCTGACCTCCCTTTACCTTAATCAGGAAGTCATGAGAGAGTCTCTAGTATCTGAAAAGAGAGGACTAGAGAGAGGTTTTCTAGAAAGACTGAAGTTTGGCCTGGGAAGAGATGTATTCCGTATGAGAAACCCAAGTTTGATTGAACGGTGGTCAGCCAACACACGGAAGGTTCACTCTGTGGTTCAGCTGTTTCCATCTGAGAGTTTCTCTGCCTGGGACTGCGGGGACTCCTTGAGAGCAGTGGGAATGCTCTCATTAGCTTCGTGCTTCTGAAACCTGAATGTGCACACTAATTACCCGAGGTGGGATCTTGTTGAAATGCAGACTGAGGACCACGGTGGTAGGCCAGCATCACGCAAGGTCACTGCTGGACTTGTCCCTCCTACACATCCTCACCCCACTGAGGCACCAGGCCCGCGGTCCACCCCGCCCTGCCAAGACAGCAATCCTCACCCTCCACTGGCCCCCCTACCTGCGACCCAAGCTGTTCCCAGTATCCTGTGCTAGAGGGGAGAAGGGACGCTGCCTCATGGGGGGGGGGGGGGACGACACACGACTTAGTCTCATCCACCACTCCCTCCCTGTAGAAAAGAAAAATCAATTGCAAAAGAAGTTAAATAGACATTTCGACATCTGCCACAGCCATTCTGTGAAGTGACTAAGCCCTCAGAATTGATTAGCCATCAACCTCTAACATTGCTTCACACTTTCATGACCCAAGAGAGCCTCCTGAAATAGAGGGCTGCGAGGTGTTTTCAGAAGCTGAAAAGCAGCTGAGCACAGTGTCGGATCCTCGCCCCCGCCCTGCTCGGGCCCCAGGTCGGGCCTCACCTGCTCGGTGTCCTGCCGCCAGGAGGGACACGTGGACCCGCGTCAGCTCTGAAGTGCCCATCCGCTCCCAAGTAGGCCTCGGCTCCCAAGTAGGCCTCGGCTCCCAGGGGCTGTGAGCTAGCTCCGGCGGCTCGCTCCCCACAGGCGCCCTTCTCCAGATGGAACAGAGGAAATCCCATGCCCGTGTCCTCGCTGACTTACCCGTGACTGACACCATTTTTCCCTCAGCGGGGCTCTTCTTGTTATGTGGTTCCTGCAATATCCTCTCCTCCCACACATTTTTCCCCCCTGTCAGAAAAGTTTCTATTTTCTTCCTTGAAATCTTTTTCCTGGTCCCTTTATTATTTTTTCTCTGACTTTCCAGCCATCCTTGAATGAGGTCAAGGACTGAGCCATCTGGCCACAGGCAAGCCATAGTTTTTGGTTTAATCTGAGGACATGGAATTCAAACATCCAGAAATCACAGGGTTTTCTGGGTTGAGGGGAGGTAAATGGGGAGTAAGCTGCAGCAAAGGAACGGAGGAGGAAAAGATGCATTTATTGAGAGTTGACTGTGTGCTAGTCACAGTCCTAGCTCCTTTCACGGACCTACCGCATGGGTTCCCCACGGCATCTCTGCAGAGCAAGCAGGTCGGGGCCGTGACCCCTCTTCACAGGGAGAGAAACTGAGGCTGGAGAAGATCAAGAGACTGCCCCGGCTCACATAGCTGCTAAGGAACAAGATCAGAAAACAAACAAACAAAAGGAACAAGGTCAGAATTCAACCCCCGTTATTCCCAAAACCAGTGCCCAGGTTCTGTGTCCACCGTACCAGGCTGCATTCTCGACCCTGACACTTAATTATGAAGCTTCAACCTTCCCTCTTTAACTGAGAAGGAAGTGCATGCCCCAGCGGCCTTTGGGACTTGCCGTGCTGGGGGCTGGCTGGCTGCTTCCCATGCCTCACCCCCAAGAACATCATGTTTTTCATGTTAGGTGTGTGGGTATGTCCATGAGGGTTTCTCAGCCTCGTGATGATACCAGCATTACATACCCTAAGCCTCTGTGACATCTCCTCTTGTGGAAAATGGAGACAATAATGGTATCTACCTTCTAGGAATCAATGAGGAACATTTGGCACATGGTACAACTCATGGTAAACACTTTATCATTATTACCTGTAAGTCTTGTAGCTGCTGCTGTATTGGGGCTCGAGACCCAAGTCTGCACCAGTGCACTCCATCCACGTGCTCAGCAAGCAGCCACGGAGGATGTAGCTGTGCCGGGCATCCTTCCGCGGGCAAGAAAGGAGGTCTCAGCCATCCTACAGCTCAGATCCTGGTCATGGGGGAGAATCAACACAAAACATAGAGGAATTTCTGGCAGTGAAAATACTGAAAGAATTAAAACAAGAAAATGGGATGAAGTGTCTGGGGCTTGGGGCAGAGAGGGCTGCTTTGGCGTGGGGTCAGGACAAGCATTTTTAAGAAATACATTTGAGCCAAACCCTGAATGATGAGAAGGAACTAGTCAAGCAAAGACCATGGGAAGAAAGACACTGTAGGCAGAGGGAACAGACATTGCAAGGTCCAGAGACACAGATGAGCTCAGCATGTCAGCTGTGCTTGCCTGATTCCAGAAACTTTCTTACACGGAGTAGGGAGAAGTAGTATTTATAGCTGTTACAAGTACAGACAGGCTGGAGCCAGTATGGACTGGTTTCATATCCAGACTGTGACCTTGAGAAAGTTACCCAACCTCACTACAACCCGATTTCCTGATTTTCAAACTAGGGAAAACAATAGTGAATATGGAACTAGTTAGATGTGAAGACAATTTTCATAGGTCTCATCACATCTTAATAGTTAATGGTGGAAATCTCTTGATATGCTTGCCATGAATCCTTCATTCACGCACACATGGTTCCCGGAGATAAGAAGCAGTCAGCAGGTATTAGCTGTTGGAAGCGGCGTCTAGCCCCCATTGGGGTTTCACTAATGTGTGTACTGAATGAGTTGGTCACTTCAGTGCAGGACTTGGCATATCATCATTTTACTATTTCATTTTAAAGTGTACCGATACAATCCCCATGGTCGGGTTGACTTTTGTGTATCAACACGTCTACCTTACTGAATGGAAATTATGCTTTTAAAAAAAATAGAAGAAAGAAAAAAAAACAGAATTGCAAAAATCAGGACATTTATTGGAAACCGATTACTTGTTTGCCAAATAATTTAACTCCTGTTTCCTCAGCAGTGACTTGCAAAGTGTAGTACATAATTTCTCGACATCCTTCATCATTTTCTGGAAGACACTCATTCCCTTTAAGAGGTGAGATGGTGTGGAGAAAGGGTGAGTTCAGATTCAGCCACTGTGGAGCTTGGGTCAGTTTCAACTCTTTCCCATCAATGTTTTTCTGGCTTCTCTGTTATTACCTATGGGTCTGGGCCCTGGAGACACCGTAATTGATGGCTGACATGGTTTTGTTCCCATGCCATCAGAAAGTGCAATATCCCTCCCCGCCCCCTTCAGCTGTCAACAACTGGGTTTTGGGAGCCCAAACCAAGAGAGTTCCTGGAGGGCCCACTGTGGTGCACGTCTGTTGTAGCAGGAGCCCCTGGTGGTGTCGCTGTGCTGGGGGGACCTTCCGCAGTCGTGAAGCCACCAGCCCTGGGCACCAGCGCTCCTTGGGCAGCCTCCTGTTCCAATTGCATGGCCCTTCATAGAAAAACTGATTTTTCAGATTCTCTATTTAGGACATCAAGATAGGTTGCCATGGAAAAATGACATCTTCCAATTAAAAACACAGAGAGGTCACAAGTTTCCCAGAACAACTAGGGCACAGATCCTAAAAGGAAAGAAATGAAACATTTTTTTTTAAAAAGTCCAAAAAACCCCCAGAGCTGCGTCAGCCTGTAACTTTCCAAACCTGAATGAAATGCCTTGTGTGGATAGAGCACACTGAGGGGATAGTATAAATTCACCCCAGTGAATGTCGATTTTGGCTGGGAAGGGCTTCACCAGGCAGCGGTTCCAGGATAATCAGGGAATATTGATCTGGGACAATTATCCAGGGTTGTTGTTTCAACCGTGGACACGTACATTTGCCTTCTCGGGGCTAGAGGGGTGCATGGAAGGGAAGGAGGAGGAAACCAAAGGCTGTTAGCTGCAGACGCTCTTATCACTCTGCAAATTTCCCTTATTTGTAGTGAATTTTGCGCATGCATTGAGAACAGCGTGTGCAACGTATGTGTTGCTGACCCCTGTCTCCCGCACTGGACTATAGATGTCTCCAGGACACGCATGGTGTTGGATTTATTACCCCTGCGTTGCTGGTGGCTAACACGTGGTTGGCACATGGAACATGTCCAGTAAGTCCTGGTTGACGGACAGGATGCTGATGACGATGGTGACGATAGCTATTTACTGAGTGCACTGGGCAGTAGGACATTATCCCCTTCTTGTACAGTAAAGAAACTGCATGTCAAGGAGGCATAGTGGCTCATATAAATCCATGCTGCTAATAAGGGACAGTGAGAGAGACACGACACTGTCTGCCTCCAAAGCTAAGGAAGAAATGAATCCTCATGGGGCGGATTTTCTCTCACTCAGAGGTTGACCAACTAACATGTGGTTTGAGGTCCCCTTTGCCCTCGCTACTCTCCCTCTCGCTGACCGCTTGTTGGCACTCCCAAGTCTCCAGTAACTCCTGAGCCAGAGGAAGCAGGAAAAGACATAAAACTCTGCACTTTCATCGGGCTGCTTGACCGAGGCTGGTGAGAAAAGAGAAGCCCACGTGGTAGTGGGTGAGGATGGCGGATTCTGGGTTCCTTTCTCTCCCCACCTTCTCTCAGTCCCCTGTTAGTTGTCCCCGTGTCGGGAGTGTGATCACACTTCTGGGGTGCTGAGCTGCCGCCGAGGGGAAATCAGCTGTGCCCAGTGACAAGTGGTGCCCAGTGATAAGTAGGCCTTCTGTGTGTGGACTGGGTTTAGAATGGAATCCCATCTACAAGTTCTAAACAAGTTGAATGGAGTGGTTCTCATTTAGCCAAAACCTCCTGGTTGCACAGACCCATGGGCACCATATGCCCGGAATATTATGTGGTTACCAGCCCCGAGGTCTGTGTAGGAATGTTCTTGGTGTAATCTTTCAACTTTCGAGTATATTTTACATAATACATTAGAGGCAAGTGTAAAAGGGCTTTTACACACATTACGTCATCAGTACTCTGTGAGGTAGGTATCGCTGTCAGTCCAAATCAGAGATGAGAGGACTACATTTTGAGGGATGAGCCGCTTTCACTCTATCAGCCCTATTCAAAGTATTGTCCACAGACATGGAGTAGCAACATAAGCTAGAAGCTTGTTGGAAATGCAAATGGTAGGGCCCCATCCCAGACCTACTGAATCAGAGTGGTTGGGGCCAGGAACCTGAGTTTCAACAGCTCTCCAAGAGGCTGATGGGCAGGAGTTTCCATGGCACGGTCCTAAGACACAGAATAAGTGACATTCTCTCCCATCCCGAGTCATATCACGCTAGAGGTAACAGAAGAGGTATAGAAGGAGCCAAAACCTTTAGTACAAGCCCTCAGAAAACTCTTATTTGTTGAGAGAATGTGAACGAGGCATTTCACTTCTCTAAGATTTTGTTGTTGTGTAAAATAGGCATTATTATCTACTTTCTTGGGAGGGGTGAAAATCAACCGCAGAAATATATGTGAGGGTACCTTGTAAGCTGCTAAATACCAAACAGTAAAAACTTTTGTTGTTTACTATGGTTGTAACCACAGTAATCATTGTGTTATTATTATTATATTTTATGCATTGAGAAACCAGGAACTAGTGGGTAAATTGAGATTTAAAATATGTAAGAATTCCCAGTAGGTTTCCGTTACCTAATCCTACCCTGCAAATATGAAATTATTTTCATGGAAAAGGAAACAAAGGCACGTCGAGTGAACCCAAACTGATGAACAATGACAACCACCATCGCAATATTTAATAGTGGAGGAAGAGGTGCCACTCTGTCTGCCCGCAGGGACGTGGCCTGAGCGAGTGGAGGGGAGACCGGAGTCAGACCCAGAGTACCTGCCTCTGAGTCTGGGCTTCGCCACTTAGGGGTTATTTCCTCTTGGACAAGTCACTTTACCTCTGAGAGCCTTGTTCCTCCCATGTAAACTTGAAATTATTATAATAACTATATTTGAATAATAATCATTTCTCGGATGTGAGGCTAAGATAACAGGAAGTCTGTGAAAATGCTCTGCAAACTGAGTGATAATTGCACGGGCTGCTGTGTTGTTTACATAGGAGAGACTAAATGCCGCTGAGGAGACGGAACAGTGGCTCCTTGAGGCACCCTCGTGGCCTGGTAGGAAGAAGGCCGGGAATCGAGAAAGACAAGAACAAAGGAGGGGAAAAAAAAGGCTTTTTAACTCCCTAGACACTGGGCAGCACAGGAGACAGCTCTGTTCGTTGTGGGGAGGATGAGGAGGCCCTGAGCCTGAGGGGGCCACACAGCCCCCGGGGGCCGATGCTCAGACCATGGGCAATGGCCATGCCAGTCCATGGCAGCCAGCTCAGGGCTGGTCCCAGGCCTGGCCCAGGAGTTCAGGGCTCCCGTTCACAATGGCCTCACAGATAGACTTCGGAAGCCATTTCCAAACGAGTTTCCTCCGTCACACAGAAAACTGACTGAGCGAGGTGTCACTCATGCCACTGGAAACACGGGTCTCATCGTCAGGCTGCGCCTAGCAGTCGTGTGCTGGGAAGTCATCTCTCATAGATCCTTTGATCACACTACTGCTATCCCAGTTATATTTTTAATAAAAATATTGGTTTGTTCATTATAAAATATATCTGATATTCCATAATTTTTATGAATACTTGGGCCCGTTTTTATTTTTCACTCTATCAGGAACCTCTGAGAAGCTCCAGTCAAGATCAGTGGATCTAGAAATCCAGCTGCTAATGGACATGGCTGAAAACTCTGACGCACACACGCAGATGTGCTTGTCACCTGACTTCCTATGGTAGCTCTGTATGATACTCTGAAATCGACACGAATTTCACGTACCTTCTCACAGCCACCTTGTAAGTGAAGCAAATAATTTTATCCTCATTGCTCTTATTATCTATTGCTATGTCCCCAAGCCAAGTAGGATAACATAACAACTAAATTTACTTCATTCATGAACCTTCCTTCTGCTCTGGGAAGGGTCAGCTCCACTCAGCATGACCGCAGGAGCTCCGTGTCTGGGAACTGGAATCACCTGGAGGCTTAGTCACTTGTCCGTATGTCTGGAGCTCAGGCCAGGAATATCCAAGCTGAGAGCTGGGACAACAGCGGCTCTGCCATGTCTCTCATGTGGTTAGATACTGACTGCAGTAAAAGATATGGAACATCTAAGATAGGCTGCTTATGGAACATCTAAGAGATGCTCCGTAAATGGCAAATGCTTGTTTTGGAATGCACCTCCCTAGAGGAAAAAGAAAAACCTTGTAAAGCTATTGTTACACCTGGTGGTGTAACAAGAAAAACCTTGTAAAGCTATTGTTACACCTGGTGGAAAGTCAAGGAAAAGACTTTTGGTATGGTCAGATATCTGAGGGTCTGGGTCCTATTAGGTCGTAGGGGATGTTACCAAAATAGCTCATTCATTTTGAATTTTTGAATAAGGGAACTGCAATTTATTGCAGGAAATGGGAATGAACAGGGACACTGAGCTAGTCACCTTGGATGCCCTACCAAGAACATCTAACTCCCAAAACCCATCTTTGGAGACATGGGCCCTGTGTCTGTGTGATTTTTGTTTCTTAATTAGCTTGCTTTCCCACTCTTGCTGGGGTTTTTAACCTCATTGCTGGTCACCCAACCACAGAAGCCCAGATCTAACTGCTAGGAATGAGGTGGCAAAAAGTCAAGTGGCTTAGTAAAGAGCAAAAAATGAGAAAGCTGCTCTCAGAGGTCTTATCTCCCCTCTGCTTTCAGAGCTGGACACACTTTAATTGGGTTTATATATCTCAGAGCCGATACAGTTGTACCAAAGTCTAACAGACAGAGCTATAACGTAAAAGTCCACAAAGAATGCTTGTCTCCCTCAGATTTTTAAGTGCTGTGACTAATCAGGATGAGGGCCGGGTGCATGCAAGTTCTTTTAGGATGCTGATCTATACTTCTGTGAATGCAGAAAATGCCATTTATCTTCACTTAATGAGAAGGGATCCTCTTTGAAGTCTAAAAGCCCAATTTTCTGATCAGAACATAGTCTGTTGATCCTTAACTATGCATCAGAGCTGAATTCCTTGTGGATCTCCTGGTAAAAGTGGCTCCAGTATATTTTCTCAGAGAAAGAAACAGTCAAAGGCTGTTTGAGTATGAGTATGAACTGCGCTGCCTTTGAGTATGAACTGCGCTGCCTTTCTTCTTCTGAGTCTTCTTTCAAATATATGGTGTTTAGGCTCTTGGTCGTTTTCCTGGCCCTGGAGGCATGGTGATGATGATGATGATGGTGATGGTGGCGACGATGGTGATGATGATAATGACAGTTAACACACCGCACTTACTACGTGTCAGACATTGTTTTGTGCATGTTACCTCAGTTAATCTTCTCAATAACACCGTGAGGGAGGTACTATTATCCTAGGTTTGCAGATGAAAACATTGGAACCCAGAAGAATTTGCCCAAGAGGGACACAGCTAAGAAGTGGTTGGAGTTAAAGTTCAAGGGAAAGCAGTCTGGCTACGGAATCCATGCTCACCAAAGACAGAGGCCTGGGGAACTGATGCATTTAAGGTGTAGATGCAAAAAAAGTATTTGTGGAGCACCAAGGGGTAGGTCAGTCGCATTTAAGGGAGTTATAGTGAGCAGGGCAGAGCTAGGATAACCGGCCATGACTTATATGGAAGGAGATATGTTGTAAGTCTGTATTCAGTGACTAAAATGTCATTAAGTGCTTAAAAACAAGCCAAAACCAAATTTGTTGACTAAAGAGCTGAAAAAATGTTTCTAGGGTCTGACCAAACTGTGGGGTTACTGGCCTATTGCATCCACATACATGGTCAGAGTTCTCCAGGACTGTTTCCAAGTGACTTTCATGGCAGCAAACAGTGCCTTTCTGGGCCTGGCTGCTGGTCCACTGGGCATCCTGTCTAAAGCAATGGAGGCCTCAAGGGCAACCTCAAGGTCACAGATGGGGAGAAGACTGATACCTTCTCCCTTCTGGGTGGCACTCTGTGGCCTATGCTTCTCCCCCAAGGCCCACCGAGCTTTAAGTTTGACTGTTTGGTTGGTTTCCATTTGCAGCTCCTCTGTTAGAACAGATGTTAATCTTAATGGAGAATGGACTGGGAGATAAATCTGAATGACAGATATTGAATTATTTTCTCAAATGCTCACCAATGCCAAGATCAATGCTTTTTTGCTAGGTCGTGTTCATTATGCCTCTTTGCCTCTGCCTTTGGTTTGAGTTGTCCCAAGGGATTTCTAGGGCCTCTACGAAAGGATTTCTGATGGTCAGCTTTGTGGTCATGGAATATGCCCAGACTTGCCTGATCTCATGTGTATTGCACATTTAATTAAATAAAATAAGGTTGAGAGACAGGGATGTAGCATAAAGTATCTGGAAGACTGTGAGATGGAGAGGTCCCTAGAGGACCCAATGGGGACGAGCAGCGATTTTCCACCAAGGGAAGGAAAGATTGAGAGGAGGGGGGATAAAAAATAAAAGAATCCCCTCCAATGTAAGAGTTCAGTCTGTCCTCTCCCCCCCATGTCCGACAGCATCAGAGCAGGTGTCTACCACCCTCTTGGTACTTTCATAGTGGGCTTAGCAAGCATCAGTGACTGCCTCTTAAAGAATAGATTTGTTAAAACTAAAAATAATTCTCATACAAATATGAAGGAAACATATGTCAATGATTTTTTAACTCATTCAAGAGAAAGCCAGTAAGATGCAAAAGATGAATTAAAGGAACATTCAAAGAATGCACACATAGGGGTGCTTGGATAGCTCAGTTGGTTAAGCCACTGACTCTTGGTTCTGCTCAGGTCGATCTCAGGGTCATGTGATTCAGCCTCAGGTCATGTTCCAGGCTCAGCAGGGAGCCTGCCTGAGATTTTCTCCTTCCCTCTCTCCCTCCCACCTGCCCCTTCCGCCCTGCTCACGTGTATGGCTCAAGCAGGCCCTCTCTCTCTGTTTCTCTCTTAAATAAATAAATAAATAAATAAATAAATAGAATCTTTTCTTAAATAAGTACACACATATATTCTCCATGAAGACTGTGAAATGAATTTATAATAAATTCAGAATTTGTCCATATCTACAGGGCAATAATCAAGTAGAGCGCATCTCCAGGAGACATACTCAGAAATTCTCTGGACAACAATTATTTGCATTGCTATCAGTATTCTACAACTCACAGAGTTTTCAAAGAAACTCAAAGACAATAAAAGGTGGGGATAACCTGGAAAAGTGCCTCAGATAGGACAAGCTATCATCCTTTTTACTCATTTCATAGGCTTTCACAATTCTTCCTGGCATGCCCCGTTGGCTGGGGGCCCCCAGCAGATAAGGAGTAAGGAAATCATGATTAAGAACCATTCTGGAGAAGAGGAGCCACCATGTAAGTCAGACCAGGTGAGACCTGGAAAGGAATCTCTTTGCCTCCCAGACTAAATGGATAGATCACTGTCCTAGGAAGTTCTGGGAGATCTCCATAGAAGCCATCTGTAGGCAAGGTGAATGAATTTTGTACAGTGAATGACTAGCAGCTTTGTAAGGTGGTAAAAAGGTTCAGTTAGATCTGGGGTTTCCAAATTAGGTTTGGCAGAGCCTTAGGTCTCCATGTGGGGACTATGAGGTCATGACGGAACAAGATGACGGCCAAAGAAAGGGGATCAGGAAAGCTCATCCCTTTGACTAAGAAAGCCTCACATTCATCTATTTAATATTTGAAGAATGTATATAAGATTTCATCTGAACAAAGGATTAAAAAATAAGTTAAAAACAATGAGATGTATGTGAAAATAAGGAGTTGGGCAAAGTGTTGCTACTCTTCAAATATGATTTTGTTTTATTTCAGGAGATTGCATGTTACATTATCATATTTTATGTTTATTTTGAATAATATGAAACAAACAATAACTGGTTGCCCAATTATCCCTGTATGCTGAGATGCTAAAATGATGATAGGCTCAGGACTAGGACCTTGTTTGTCATATAGTAAAGCTCTTCTAACCCTTCCTTAAAGTCACATTCTTAAAGACCAACAAAAAGCAGTTGTTAACAAGGTTAACACCTGAACTAAATAGCTACCTTCTCCCTGTCTTACAGATTTACAATCAGCGACATTTCTTATTGGCCTTCCTTCATCTTCACCACACCCCAACAGGAAAACTAAGTCCTTGTGTCTCGGGTGACATTACCTTCTAAAACTTTACCAGGATAAATTCTAATCTCAGAGATAATGGAATCTTACTGGCTTTTCTCATGATATCCTAGGTTCTTGCTTCTCAGCAGGGAAACCTGCTTATATACAGAAAAGAGACAAATGTATAAATCCCACACTAAAGACAAAACCAAAAAAGCAAGCTTTGCACATCAACAGCTTCCTCATTCTACATCTTCAGCCCAGAAATTTACTGTGTCCTCCCAACCAAACATCTGGACCTTTTGGTCCTTGTATGTTGTACTTCCTCCCACCAGATGGCCTTGACAATCTGTCACATCTGGAAAGGGTGGTCTTGCATCGCTTTTTGTTGAATTAATGCCTGTTAGTTCCTTAGACCACAGCTGAACAGTATTCCCTGACTTTGATTGGGTCAAATTCCCTTTATTACATGCTGTCATAAAACCAAGTACTTCAGCTCAGTACACCTTACAATTATAATTTTTTAAAGATGTTATTTATTTATTCGACAGGGAGAAACACAGCTAGAGACCTAACACAAGCAGGAATAGTGAGAGAGGGAGAAGCAGGCTCCCTGCCAAGCAGAGAGCCCGATGCAGGGCTTGATCCCGAGACTCTGGGATCATGACTTGAGCTGAAGGCAGATGCTTAACAACTGAGCCACCCAGGTGCCCCTGCAATTATAATTTTACATTGATTTTTATAATTATAATATTTTGATAATTCTTCTCCTCTCCCCAAACTGCAAGTTTGACAAAGGTAGAAAACCTATAATTTTATCCACTTTTATATTATCCCCAGCACTCAACATAACAGGGGCTCAATACATACTTGTTGAATGAATCTGTGAATGACCATGTTTTCAAAATAAGAATTAGACCTGTATGGTCTGACAAGTCCCTCACCTCCTTCAGGGTTTCAGTCAAAGCATTTTCTTAGTGAGGTCTTCCTCAGTTATCTTAATTGAAAATTGCATCCCTCCCAATACCTAACCCCTACCACGTGCACGCACAAGCACACGCACACACACACCCACTCCCTAATCTCTTAAATTTTCTTATTTGCAGCTTATCCCTATCTAACATGGCACAGAATTCATTTATTCATATTGTTCACCTTTCCCAACCACCAAGATCAAAACATTCATGAAAGCAAAGGTTTTTATTTTTATCTGTGTTATTCATTGACATATTCCCAGCTCCTAGAGCAGTACCTGGTCCATGGTAGGTGCCCAGTAAATATTGGTGGAACAAATAAATAACTCTTTAAAGTTCTAGGAGGAAAGCAGGACAGAATATTTTAAATCTGAATTATGCTAGAAATTGTACTAGGAAATGTAGTCCAGGCAACTACAATAATCTCCCTGGTCTCCCTAATACCATCTCTGTCCCCCTTCGTACTGTTCACTAGACAGTAACTGCAATAACCTTATTTCAAAGTAAATCAGGATAATTACTCTGCTGCCCAAAACCCTCCAGAGACTTCTTATCATACTTGTAACAAAAGCCATAGTGCTTACCTGCAAGGTCAGTGGGACTGGCCCCTGGCCCCTCTCTCCCTTCCCTGCTCTGCCCAACCCATGACCTCCTTGCTGCCCCTTCAATACCCCTCAGTTGTGCCCACCTCAGAAAAAACAAATCTCTCCTAGAGATTTATATCTCTCTGAGTCTCATTACTTCCTCTAGAGGCTTTCCTTAACACTGTCTAAAATAGCTACATCCCTGCCCCCATCATCTGCTGTGATATAAATTATACAGTTGTTAATTATCTGTCTCTCACCATTAGAATGTAAGTTCCATGAGGAAATGATTTTTTTCTTTGGTGTCTAATCCCTAATACCTAGAGTAATGCCTAGGCACTTAATAAATCCCTGCTAATTGAGTAAACAATACTCTACCCTGTCTAGCCTCCCTATCTATCATACCAAATAGTAGAGCAGGGAAATTCGGGTTCAGTCCCTTATATCAGGTACATTAGGGAGCCCTGCTCTCTCCCCCTCCTGCTGCACTCTCTCTTTCTCTCTCAAATAAATAAATACAATTTTTAAGTAAATAAATAAAAATAAGTAAATAAGCCTAATGACAACAGAAAACTTTAGATCTAAATCTTTATTTTTAATTACACCTTATTGTTAGAAGTGATATTAGCATTATCATTTTGAAGCTATTTTTTATTTTCTAAGATGTTTTATTGTATAAGATTTATATTGCAAAGTAGTACAAAAGACTGTGTGTGAAATCAAAGACATTAGGCTTCTACTCCTGAGACAAATATTGTACTGTATGTTAACTAACTAGAACTTAAATACAAATTTTAAAAAAGAAAAAAGAAAACAACTTTTAAAAATAATTTGAGAATAAAAAAAGATCTTAGGTAAAAATCCTATACTACACATCCGAAGTTAAATTTGAATCATAAATATTAGTATAAACTTAGACATTTAAAGATACACATCGGCATGCCACACTTTTTTTTTTTTTTTTGAAGAATCTAAAGCTCTATCAGGGTGCCTGGGTGGCTCAGTTGGAATCTTAATCTCTCTTAATCTTAATCTTAAACTCTTAATCTCAGTGTTGTGAGTTCAAGCTCCACATTGGGCATGAAGCTTATTTTTTAAAAATAAACAAAAAATAAAAATAAAGCCCTATTTTTGCTCTGTCCACTGGAAAGCCCTGGACGTAACACCAGCCCTGTAGTAATGAGCATCTTCTGTGCCTAGATTTGGTTTCTAAACACCAGTCTCCATTAAAACGAATTGGAGCTCCTAAAAGAAATGGCAGATTGCAGGAGGGGGCTGGGGAATGTATAATACAAGCTTGACACACCTTGTCACGCCTGAAAGCGATAAAGCTCTGAAGGTTGTGGTGTATTATCCAGGGGATACAGAAGCCGATACGAAGAGGCTCTCATGAGCCAAAGTTGGGGCAATCTGTGTGCCAAAAAGAACAGATTAAAACACACTACTTAAAAAAATCCGCTTTAATAATGTTATAATAAATGAGAAAGCCTTACACTCAGTTCTGAGGAAAACACCTAAATTTGTTACCATTCAAGATATCCATTATGCTGACTTTTTGCCCTGAATACTGATAATTAAGTAGGTACAATTAGACATTTATTCTCCTTCCTGTAGGAACTCTATTTTGGGTGGTCCAAGATTGTATTTTCCAAAGGTGGCCACAGCATCTCCCATCCCACACACTCTTCTACAAAGTGACTGTTCCACCTCCCCACCAAGAGGTGTGCCTGTGTCCCCTCCCCAAGAACCTGGGCAGGCTTGTCACCACTTTGACTAACAGGCTATGGTGAAAGTGATACATTATAGCATCCGAGGATAAGTCACAAAAGGCGGTTGGGCTTCTGCCATGTCTGCTGGGACATTCACTAAGGAGCCCTGAGCACCTCAGTGAATCAGTTCAGATTCCCCGAGGCCACCATGCTGTGAGGAAGTCCAAGCCACAGAGATAGTCCCGATGTACAAACTCAGGTTAACAGTCCTAGCTGCACTCAGTGTTCTAGTCATTCTGGCCCCAAAGAAACTTATGAGTGAAGGAGCTTCCAAATCATTGATGCATCCAGCAGCTGAGTCATCCCAGCCTTCTGGTCTCTCCAGTTGAGGCCCAGACATCACACAACAGAGACATGGATCCCCACTGGGTCCTGTCTGAATTCCTTTACCCACAGGATCCACAAACATAATAAAATTCTTGTTTTACACCACTGTCTGGGGTGGTCAGCTACATACCGATATTAACTGGAATGCAACCTCACTAAATAGCTCTAGTTAATAAGAGAAAGCTCTTCTTTACAGAAGAACCATTAATAAATTAGAGAGAAATAGAATCCCAACAGAATTCCAGTGAATAAGTATACAGGAAGTGGTAGAACTAGAAACTGACATTTTACAACTCCTAGTGAAATATTTGGATTTAGGTAATATTTATTAATGGATGCTAAAATCATTAGGGTAAAGATTGAAGGAGAACTGGATATTTGTAGGATACTGGAACATCACCCCCCTGATTACTTGCTGAATTAAAGGGTGGGAAATGTACAACTTTAAAATGGACAGATCAGGCTGTCACCACTTAAGCTCACTGATCAGTTAAATTTATCATCACTTTTGGGGTGCCTGAGTGACTCAGTCAGTTAAGCATCTGCCTCTGGCTCAGGCTGTGATCCCAGGGTTCTGGGATCAAATCCCACGTCTGGCTCCTTGTTCAGCAGGGAGCCTGTTTCCCTCTGCCTGCAGCTCCCCCTGCTTTTGCTTTCTTTCTCTGTCTCTCTCTGTTAAATAAATAAAATCTTTTTAAAAATTTACCATCACTTTTGGTGGAAAAATTTTATATCATGTTCCTGCTGTTGCAATATGAAATATGATCCCCTATGAAATATTTTTACCAATGAATATGATTAAGATCCAACTTTTAATTTAAATGCATCGATTAGGAGAATGCTTAATGATGTTTCCAGGAAGCAGTCCAGAAGGTAGAAAATCCAAATTGAAAACTGACCCAATTTCCCCACAAAGTCAATGGAATAGAAGATTGGGACCAGGAGTCTAGGATAAAAGGGACTCAAAAGCCATAACCACAAAATGCAATGCATGGGCAGGTCTTGTTGGGATTTAGGTTTGAGCAAACAGCAAAAAGACATGGTCGGAATTATTGGGAATTTTAATATTGACCAGATATTAGAAGATGTTAAAGAATAAAATGCTCATTTAGTTAGGAGTGACACTGATACTGACTTTTTAAAAAGCCCTTAGAGTTGAGAGATGCAAATCGAAGTATTTAGCAATGAAATGTCATTGTTTACCTTTTTTTTTTTTTTAGAAATGTGATAATTATTTTAAAAAAATATAAGCAGCCTAAATGTTCAACTTTCAGGAAGTGTGTAACTCAGTTATGATTCATTTTCTGGATCTATTAGGTAGTTATTTATAATTATCGTTACGGAGATTATGAAAATGAAGAGTCTGTGATTTATTATTAAGTATGAGGATACAAATTATGGTTTCATAGAGACTTCAGTTGTACTGGGATCTGTAGGTCTGTGTGAGTGTATAGTGACACCTTAAACACTGAATCAGTTCTACATCATTTCACATTTTCCTGTTGATTAGCCTCAGGGATGACTTGTCAGAAGAAATGGAGACCTATGCCACCATGTGTCTGTCAGGCACTGTGCCAGATACTGTGAGGGGACAGAGAGTTTCTCCAGTATGGCATTCAGCATGACCTTGAAGGAGCTTCTGATCATTAATGGGGACCCCAGAGGGTCTCTTTTACATACTTTATGATATGAAAAGACAGTATTCTTGCTTGTTACCCACTTAAAATGTTTTTAAAACCAGGGAGAGAGACCACCAAGGTTAAGAAGAGCACTATGTTGAGATTCTAGGTTCTGTGAAAGTCGGCAGTGTCCGGCTCTTGTTTTCCTGCTCTGAGGACCTTAGTAATGATAGTGTTGGGGAGAGGCTCAGACCCTAGAAGAATGAGAAGAAGACAATAAGCTCACTTATCCCCCCATCACCTGGCTCTGGGTTGGTGAATATGGCCCCATTTCTCCCCCAACCCTTCCCATTTCTGCACCTTTCCTGGGAGCTTCTCCCCCAACCCTTCCCATTTCTGCACCTTTCCTGGGAGCTTCTCCCCCAACCCTTCCCATTTCTGCACCTTTCCTGGGAGCGAACATGCAGCACTTTCCTGCCGGGCTCCAGCCGTCCTGTGATAAAGTCTCCGTACCAGTCATCACCCACGGGGAAGTAGACATGCACCCTAACAGCTCATGGGGTTGGTTATTTTAGGTGGATCGGGATCCCTATAGCGTTAAAGCCTGAAATCAGAGTCGCTATTCAGGCCAGAAAGCTTCTGGGTAACGTAGCCAGTAGGTAGGCATTTAATTGTAAGAAATGTTCTCTCGGAGCTCCTGAATCCAACTACGTTGGTGGTTACCTCCTTTTCTTTCAGGTAAGGTTGCTTATCCTGGCTAAAGGAAATAGTAAAAACTGAAAAAGACACTTCTGGGAAATGGTTGAAGTTGTTGATAAAATCGTGTGGGGAACCACAAAGGTAAAAGGCATTTTCCTAGAGCTTAAGCGTTTCTTCGATAGGCAGCGACTTTTACTGACTGCCTGTCAAATGCCGAGTGCTGTCCCGGGGCCTGGAGACCGCATCAGCTGCTGCTGGAGAACTATGTAAACAGAGGACTTATAATACAGTGAGGGAAATACTAGAGATAGGTACAAGGTGTTACAGGAACACGAGGCAGAAAACAACTAACTCTGCCCTAGTATGTCTGGAAGAGCTTCACGCAGAAAATGATGTTCGCCTTGCTGACTAGGGACAGCTCATTTAACTTTTCTGGACCTTGATTCCTCATCTTCAAAATAGAAATAGCAATAGTTGTGTTGACACATAGTTGTGAGAGTCAAATAAGCTCACGTGATGGAAAGTGGAACGAAGCCTGAAACAGAGAAATTATTCAAGAAATATCAGCTATCAGGAAGAGGAGGAGCAGATCCGAGGAAGAAAATTGCCACCAAGGGAGTGAGGATCCTCATCAGAAGAAACAGCAGAAGGAGACTCCAGGGTGGGGGGAGCTTACGGAATGTCGGAATAGAGAGCAGCTCAGAGCAGCCAGGCCTGTGGGGTTTGAAGAGGGGATGTGAGTTTGGGGCCAAAGGTTGAGGAACCTTCCTTGTAGGGTTGGTTCCGTTGGCCCTGGCATAGCCTCATTTGTTGGTTGCTTAGTGCTCATGCTGTGTTATTCGTTAAAGCTTTGAGTATCACCCCTGCCTTCTTTATATTGATTATAAAGCCGAGCAGGGCATGGTGGAAATTGATTTTAAAGGGAATAGTGACACAATCAAGCTTTGTCTTTTTATCTTTTTTTTTTTACTTCATTTTTTGTACAGGGGTGCTTGGGTGGCAGGTTGTTAAGCATCCAACTCTTGGTTTCAGCTCAGGCCATGATCTTGGGGTGCTGGGATGGAGCCCTGAGTCAGGCTCCATGTTCAGCATGGAGTTGGCTTGTCCTTCTCCCTCTGCTCTTCTCCCTACTCTCTGCTCCCTCCGTTTTCATAATAAGTGGAATCTTAAAAAACAAAAAAAAGGATTATTTTAGTTGATATGCGATGTTACATTAGTTTCAGGTGTACAGTTTAGTGACTGGACACCTTTATATATCACGCTACGTTCACCACAGGTGCAGCCACCACCTGTCCTGTTACCTTATTACAGTGTCATTGGCTGTATTCTTATGTTGTGCTTGTTATTCCCCCTGACATTCATTCCTTAACTAAAAGTCTGTATATCCCACTCCCCTTCACCCATTTTCCCCATCCTCCAGCCCTCTTGTCTCTGGCAACTATCACTCTGTTCTCTGTAATTTTAGTTCTGATTCTCCTTTTTTTTTTCATTTTTTTTAGATTCCACCTTTGAGTAGAATTGTATGGTGTTTGTCTTTCTCAGTCTGACTTATTTCACTTAGCATAAAATCCTTTAGGTCCATTTACCTTGTTTCAAGTGGCATGAGCCCTTCTTTTTCATAGCTGCATAATATTCCATTTATTAACTATATTTCCTTATTCATTCATCTATTGTTGAACGCTTAGGTTGCTTCCATATTTTGGTTATTGTAAATAATGCCACCGTAATGAACATAGGGGTGCATATACCTTTTCAAATTAGTATTTTCATTTTCTTTGGGTATATACCTAATAGTGGAATTATTGGATCAAATTATATTTCTGTTTTTAATATTTTGTGGAACATCCATTCTGTTTTCCACAGTGGATTCACCAGTTTGCAATCCCACCAACAGTGCATGAGGGTTCTGTTTTCTCCACATCCTTGCCAACACTTGTTGTTTCATGTCATTTTAATTTTGGCCATTAAGGTATATGACTCTAAGCAGTGAAGAGAATGCATAAGAATTATGTGCATGGAGGCCCAGGGAAGAAATAATTGGCTTCAGCCATTTGTGAATTGTCTCTAGTTACATGAGTGTTTTGGTTTGTTTGGTTTGGTTTTTTTCTCCTCTGTTACACTATGAGCTACTGAAGGACAAGGACCTTTTTTTTTTAATTGCCAACACTTATATTATTACTTGCTACATAGTAGGTGCTCAGTAATTGCTTATTGAACAAATTAAAAACACAGGGAATGAGATGGAATGTTGAGACCCTGAACTAAGGCAGTGGGGGTGCAGAGGGGGTGAAGAGGCCAGCTGTGGAAGATAATTCTGCAGTCAAAGCAACAGGACTTGGCGGCCAAGCTAGGAGGGTAATAAAGCAGCAGTAATGTCACTAGAGCTCTAAGGTAGGCAGCAGAGTGACTGGTGGAATCCTTCAAGGAGACAGGTTTGAAGGTCAGATATAAACTCTTTATGAAGGTATAAAACTGGAGTGTGAACTACAAGGCAATAGGAAGACTCCCTATGGCAGAGACTGCAAGCAGTCCCCCTAATATCTGTCCTTCATGTCCTCTGTGGTCACATAGCGTTACCTGGACACATGGCTACCCAACTGAAGACTCTATTTCTCAGATTGTCTTGCAACTAGGTATGGCTCTGTGGCAAGGTTCTAGAAAAGAGAATATGAGAAGATGCCACACACACAACTTCCAGTTTGGGTCACTGTAAAGTGTGGGCCAGCCTCTCTGTCCCCTTCCCGGTTCTGCTGGCTGGAGTAGCATGGATGTGACAGCTGGAGCTGGGACTAGAAGCCCGGACCACACAGGTGGAGGCACATTCTGAGGATGGTGGAGAAAGAAGACAGAAATATCTTTAGCCCCTGACGCCGTGAACCACTACATTAGTTGTAGCTAATGGAGAAAAAAATAAATCTCTGCCTTGACTAAGTCACTATCATCTTGGCCTTTGCTATGGCAGCCAAACCAATATTCTACTATTCCCCCCAGCCCAAACAATCCTCCAAACCAGTGGTGCTGCATCAAACCTCACAACTGAGAATGTCTTCCTTTGGAGTAAACATTGTTCTCCTTCTTCATTCTGAGAAAAGAAAACAAGATCAATTCTCAATTCACCTTCAAAGTTTTGCCCAAAACTTACTTTCTTCAATGAAATGGGATCCAGAGAGGGACCCTAAAGACATCCAATAAGGGATCAACTCTTTCTTTGGATAATTAAGGATAAGGATAAAAAGGTAAATATCTCTGTAAATAGTAATCCACACTTTCTGAACTTGTATAGGCCATACAGAGAGAGACTGGGAGTGTCCAGAGATACCCTGCTCCTGTGATCTAATCCTGTCCAAGGTCTCTCCTGGTGGGAATGGAAGGTACAATGGGACTTCCAGATGCAGAGCTCAGTGTTGATTAGGTCAGTGTGGAAAGACCTTTTGGAGGGGTTGGGTGGCTGCAAAGGGACATTTTTGGATAATGGGAGCAATAAATGTCATGGTGTGATTTTTAAGCTGGTGAGGAAGCCAAGAATCATCTCCTTTTCTTTCTTTCTTTCGTCTTTCTTTCTTTCTTTCTTTCTTTCTCTCTTTCTTTCTTTCTTTCATCTTTCTTTCTTTCTTTCTTTCTTTCTTTCTTTCTTTCTTTCCTTCTTTCTGTTTTCCTTTTTGCTTTAGCTATATTTGGGTGCCAATTATACACAGAAAAGCCAAAGTCAGTTTTTTAATGTCAGGCTGTAAATACATGTGACCTGGCAAAGGGCAATCCCTTTGCAATTTTAGAACTTGTCGTCAGGATTAATGGGCCTAGAGCAAAATGTCTAGAGCAATGTTTGGTGCCTCAAAAGACCCTGAAGCTCACTTCCAGCAGGGTTGGGCAACCTCCCAGAGCTAGTCAGGCACATTCCCATGATTCCATATCTCTTGGCAGACTCCCAGGCCTACTGCTCCCTCTTCCCTCCCCGGTGCTACAGAAAAGTTCAGAAAGTGCAGGTTACTCCCACGGGTCACCTGGCAGATATCCAATCCCTCTGTGGAAGAGGCTGGTCCTGAAACCAGGGAGTGGAATATTCCCTAGAATGATTTACAGGTCTTCTCTTTACAATCTGAGGTGGTGATAAGCCCAAATGCAGGGATGACCACCTCTCCTGGATCAGTGCTAGTCTACTTTTTTTTCACTCACCTGCTAAGGCCCTTGGACTGACCTTGGTGTGACTGGTATCACAGAGACCAAAATAATCATCTGGAGGCAAGGTCAAGGCTCCCTCCGAGCCTTGTACATACCCTTGTAGCCATGTGAATAGTGTTTATCTCCTCCACTAGAAGGCAAGAGGGCTGAAGCATACCTAGCATTATTCTACTATATGAATCAACACAATGGACTTCAAGTTCTGAAGAGATATTCAGGTTTGTACCTACCTCCCTTCCCTGCCTTGAGAACTAATGAGACTCCTCTTTTGTAGTGACTTTTCAGTGATTCTTCACTTTTGATGCATCTCTGAATTGTTTGTGGGTCTTTTTAAGAAGTAGACTTGCCCCTGCTTGATGCCCAACATTGATGTCCACTCCGTAGACATAGAGTGGAACCTAAGCACACAGCCTGACATGCAGACTATCCCAGCATCCAAATCCTGGACTGGAAAAAGAGGAATAAAAATTGACCAGAGCTGCTTCCTCCAGCAAAGCCCTCTGAAGTTAACTGCCTATCATCCCTACACAGAGACCCCAGAACCACCTGGTCTTATCCTATCAAAGACCTGCTTCTCTGTTTGTTTGTTTTTTTCAATTCTGTGAGCACTCTATGTCTTCCTAATAGATTTTCCCCTGCTTAATGTTAGTGAAAGTACATTTCATGTTAAAGACCCAATGACCTTGACCACTATACCTGGACACGTGTGATTGTTAAAGCACCACTGGCCTGTGGAGTGAGCTCAGAAATCCTGGTCTTCTGTGTGTCAGGCTGTGTGCTAAGGTTCCACACCCATTTTCTCATTTAACCCTCACAAAAATCTGACAAGGGAAGAAACTGAGGCCCACAGAGGTTTAGTACCTTACCAAAGGTCATCTGGCGCTGAGCCAGCTGGCAGTTGAACATACCAGGCCCAGGTTGGTAAACGGTAATTCTGGGATTTGAACCTATTTACTTCTAAAGCCTCTCAACTCCATTGGTAATACTGTCTGCCAATGGGAATGATATTCTGCTCTCTTGGCCTCCCATGGCCCTTCAACTCTTTTAATGTTTCATTTTCTACCTTTAGCTATACCTAGTATGTGTGTACCTAGTAATCTGTATTATTAAATCTTAAGTTCCTTGAGGACAGATTTATATTAGGATATACTTTTATGTGCCTAATAGGGTACTTTTGGTACCCTATACTACACACAGAAATTCCCCTACATTGTTGAATTAATGAATGAATAATGGTTACTGGTT
>PITA01016252.1:0-47204 GCA_004023965.1 Spilogale gracilis
TGGGTGAGTGGACATGTGGATGGATGGATAGATGCATGGATGGATGGAAGGATGGATGGGTGGGTTGTGGGTGGATGGGTGGCGGGTGTGTGGGTGGATGGATGAGTGTGGGTGAGTTGATGGATAGATGAAGTGAATGTGAAGTGAGTGAATGAAGGGAGGGAGGGAAGAGTGAATGAATGATGAGTAGCCCATCAATATCCTCCAGTGTTTGCAGTTCACCCATGTGGAAATAGCAGACACAGAGCAAACTCTGCCCTCAGGGACTTGTATTTTCATGGAGAAATTTGATACTATTTTTTTTAATGTGAAAAGGGAAAAAGGGCCCACTGTGGAGCCACACTCCACAGCATCCTTGCTGCCCAGGAGCTAGACTTTTGGGAAGATTTCCAGGTAGTCACCCCTGCCATCATGATGCTGACTTGGGATGGAGGGAGGGCTCTGTCTTCCATTTGGCATCTGACCCAGGGGTAGGTTCACCATCCCTTTTAATTTTTAATCAGCACAGCTGAGAGGAGGCTCATTTAGACAAGATTTTTCTATAGGCTTGAAGGTACAAACAGGGAAATAAACCCAGAGACTGGCATGGACCTTCACTAGGATTTCCAAGTTCCTGGCCTCCGTGTCCATTTTTTCCTGTTCTGGTATCTATGCAGACATCATTAGTTGATACCCGAGCACAAGATTTGTCTCTGAATTGTGATCCAGGCAGCCACTAGCAGTCAATGGCTGACATGTGAAATAATGTCTATTTGCCATCCGTTGGCTGAAGAATCTGGCCATGGGGATGTTGCTGACATGTCTTCAGCTCAGGAAGTTCTAGAGAGGCCTTCCTGCCTGTTCTTTCTCCTGCTCAGCACGGGGGCGAATATGAAAACCATGCAACAGGTGGGGCTTAGCCAGAGAATGAGGCAGGAGTGCCATTGTTAGAACTAGAGTGCCTGAGACTGACATAGTAGGGTCTAAACCCCGGGCCCCCAACTCCCACGGTCTAGTACCCAAGGTCAACCATGAGTGGTGGGACCAAGAGAGGAAGCCAGCCACCCATCCCCCTCCTCCCACCCTTCCTAGGGCTCTACTCTGCCCTCCTAACTCTGGATTTTAGGGAGAGAGAAGAGTTTTGTTCATCTATCGGGGGCCTCCTTGTTTCTGAAACCTGGTTGGTGTCTTTTCACAAAGAGATCTTGCAGTAGAAGGGGTTAGGACGTGTGCAAATCCATCTTGTGTTTCCACAGGAGGGCAGTTCTCAAACATTGAGGGGGAGAAAGCTGATTTTTTTCAAGTGCCCAACCCCACTTGTCTTGCTCCTTCAAGACCTAAGTAGAGCATATTTCTGTCCAAGCTAAAGCCTCTAAAATGATTCTGGGAGGGCCCTGGAAGAGCTGGACAGAGCTGGATTAGGAAATAGTGCCACTGATTCATGAAACAGGGGTAGAGTGGGCTGCGTATTGAGGCAGTGGGCCGGTGGTTGGTCGATGCTGTGAATGGGCGGTTAGGGGCCACGTGGGTGGGTAAAAGTTGTGGCGGGGGTGGCTGGGTGCCAAGTGGGCTGGCCAGCAATCAGGGCTTGGAAGGGGACAGGCCTGGGAAAGGGGGGGTAGATACGGCTGGAGATGAGCTGGGTAAGGGTTTTGACTTGGGGAGGGCAAGGCGAATACCCCAGGCTGCAAGAGTATAGGCACTGTGAGTCCGGATAGGGGCGGGGAACATGCGGATATTGGCTGGGTGGGCTGATGGTGGCAGGCAGGTAAGGCTGGGCTAGCCAGGTGGTTGGGTGGCTAGGCCACCTGTTGGGAGGGGTTGAGTGCATAGACTGGGATCGGGCCTGGAAAGGCAGTTTTAGGCTGAAGATCTGGACGCTGCACTCCATCATCTCCTTGGCATTTGCTATTTGGCAGCTCCTGAGTCAAATGACAGGCTCCCCTGCTGCCTCCTTCGCTGCAGACCGGCTTCCCGCCCTCTGGACTCCCCACCCGCCAATTAACCCACTGCGGTGCCAAGGGAGTGGGCCCAGGGCGGGACGGTGGCTATTCAGGGCAGTGGTCAAGGCCCTAGCTGCTTGAGCCAGGCCAGCGTGACCTCTGGAGGCTTTCCAGAAACCTCTGGCAAGAGTCCCCCGTCTCACATTGCACGGGCTCAGCTGTTTGGGGAGGGCGTGGAGTCGGGAGGATGCAGCAGGCGGGCTTTCCGCAGGGAGAGGCTGTAATCACGACTCCCCGCAGAGGAGTGGCGGGACTGAGGGGAGGGGAGGAGAGGTTCCAGGGCTGGGGGACTGAGGGGAGGGGAGGAGAGGTTCCAGGGCTGGGGGAGAGGCCGGGGCAGCTGCAGGGGAGACCCACAGACCTAAAGAGATCTACTCCTGTAACTCCTTTGCAAGAATTTGCATGTGAATCTGGGCAGACATGGACTTTTGTCCTGGATGGGACAAAAAACTGGGTGACAGAGGGGCCCCTGAGCCCCCTGAGAGTCCAGAGGCCATCTGCGTAAGTGCTGGAGAACAGGGCCCCTGCAGCCAGCCTGCGGCGTCTAAACTGCACCTGATTTCGTGGCCTGGAGCAAGGCCTCGGTGTCTCTGCTCCTTGTTTATTTCATCAGTGAAATGGGGATGATGCGACAACACCTACTTCACGGGGTTGTGCGGTTTCAATGAACGAACATGGCAGGGGTGCCGAACAGAGTGTCCAGCCAATGGCAGGGAGTAGATGAATTCGCCATCATTGTTATTTTATTGATTTTGTTATGAAGGCAGACTTGCCAACCACTCTCATCGCCTGGCTGCCTACCTGGGCTTGTCTCTAGAGTCTCTCGTCTTTTCCTTAAAGGGGAGACGGAGAGACAGCGAGGGCAGCTCTGCTGGTGTCCAGTCACGCTGCTGCTGAGTTAAATTCTATATTCCAGACAGAATATCCCACCAGGCCCGCGTCTATATCAGGACCCACCCTCCCAAGCCTAGGACCCAGCCCAAATCAAACAGCACAGTCTAATGGAGGGGGCCCTTTCTGGTTTGGGGAAGGGTAAAGAAGAGAGGAGGCTCCTGCCAGGCCCCCGGCCCCAGGCATGCCAGGGGACAGGTGCGGAGACCACAGGCCACTGTGGACTGACTGCAGGGGAGATGACAGGCCAGTGGGTGGCCTCATCACTGGGCCCCTTCACCCTGCGAAGGCCTGGCCATCAGCTGTCCCGCCAGGAGTGGCTTCTGTGGAGGGGGACAGCCGCTGGAGAGGAAGCCCAGGGCGTGCCAGCCGCCCTGAGGCCCAGGTTCAGGGCCAAGACCAGCTCTCAGGCCACAGCTGCTCCGCTGGCTCACCCCCCAGGAACTGTCAAGTGCACAGTCACCCAGCGCGGGGCCAGGTGCTCACTCTGGAGTCCCACTCAACTTCCAGCCACTTCCTGCTTCTGGTCTCACCGACTTTTCTGTCCCCAGCTGGGTCTCAGACACAGGACAGATCGGGTCCTAAAGAGCTGACTTCGGGGTTTCTCCAAGGCTGGGAGAGCAGGGGCCTGTGTGGGGCAGGGGAATGGGGGGCAGCAGTGGGCAGCATTGCCCCTCCCTGTAATGGCCTGTGGGGCCCCAGACAAGAGATGTCACCTCTCGGTGCCTTCTTGCTCTCGACTCTAAAGTTACGGATGAGCTTCTTTCACAGCGAGGGCTGGGAGATGTTGGTAATGTCACAGAAAACTGTAACTGGACTTAAAAAGGAGCTGATTAGCAGAGCCATAGACCCACAGCTTCCATTCCCTCCCCTGTCGTGCACACACCCAGGCCCCCTCGGCACAGGGGACCCACTCTGTGGCCCGGCCCAGGGAGCCGGCCACCTGGGGCATCTCTTTGAGTCCCGGGTGTCAAAAAGTCCCAACGAACTGTCCAAATACGAGGAGTATAAAGGAAGGCGAATGGGCGCTAGTGTGTGCGCGGGGTGTGTGTGTGTGTGTGTGTGTGTGTGTGTGTGTGTGTGTGTGCGTGCATTGGGTGCTAAAGGCAGATCAGAGGCCTGTGGGTTTCTCTGAGGGTCCAGGGCAGTTGGTAACCCCCAACATTTGTATAACAGTTGACTAACAGCCGTCATTTGTGCTCCCCTTTGGAGTGGGATGATGAAGAGGAAGTAAAACAAGAATGTTTCTTGCAGTTTTCCCAAGAAGAAACGTGGGCCCCAAGAGGTTGGGTGACTTGTCTGAGGTCATACGCTGAATCGGAACTAAACCCGGGGCCATGCAGTTGGCCTGTTCCCCGCAGAGGCAGGGTTCAAAAGCATCTTGGGGGTGTCCTCCTGTCATGCCCTTCAGGGGCCGGTCGAGCAGGGGCGTTGGCCCCTAGGTTCTAAGCGGTAGTTTGCCCTCTGCGCTGGGCCCGCCGAGCAGGACGTCATGGGGTGGGAACATTCTGCGGGCCTTGGCGTCCCGGGCAGGAGGCTCTCGTGGACCTACCGTCACTTTCTCACTCCAGGAGTCCTTCCCTGACTTTCGAGGAGAGGCCAGATGGACCAGTGCGGCGAGGGCTGGGACAGCACCCCAGGGGACCTGCGAGGCCTGAGCTCTGCCCCCAGGGGAGGATGTGGGGCGTGCTGACCCAGCTGGTCCTGCTGCTCGGTGGCTGTGGCAGCAGTGGGCCATCCCTAGTCCCCCGTCTCCCGGCCCGCTCAGGCCTGCTGCAGCCAGAGCGGCGAGGTCACGAGACGCAGAACAACGGGGATCCTTGGGCTTGCATCAGGCCGAGTCACCGTGCGGGGGAGAAAATGGGGCCCAGAGAAGGGAAGAGGCTTCTCCAGATCGCCCCGCAGGTTTGGAAGAACGAGGCTTTCCGACATTCCCTTCCCATGATCCTCCCGAGTACCCCCACCCACCCACCCGGTGCTCTTTCACTGAAGCACCCAGCTTGGGTCTGACTGGTGAGCCGGTCAATGAAGGGGATGACTGGTATCCCCGGAAGCCAGGTCCCCGTCCCCAGGGCAGAGCACCCAGAGGATCCTATCCCCTTCCTTCCTTCCAGAACAGGTGATAGCCCCATGGCCCAGTACGCTGGGGAGGACAGACCATGTGAGTCTGCGGCAGTTCGAGTCAGAACACCAGCTGAGGGGTGACACGAGCACTGGTCCCATATTCCTGGGCTGCGGCAGCCAAGTCTCCCCAAGACGAAGGTCAAGGACTGCCAAAGGGGGACGGAGGCTTCCCTTCCTCCCAGCACTGCAGACAAGCAATTTTAAAGTCGTACACTCCCCAGGTCCCAGCTCTGTCATCCCTTTGCTGCTCTGTACGGTCCGGCCAGTAGGCCAAGGTGGGTGGTGGGGGGAGGCCGCAGCCTGGACAGCCTCCCAGGAGGCCCCTCCAGAGGGGAATGCAGGCCCCACCTGCATTGGTGTGGAGCTGTCAGACCGTCTGAGCCCCGGCTCTGCTCTGACCTCATTCAGCCCCGGATGACCCCGAGCCTTCTTACTCAAGGGAAGCTGAGGTAGGTGGGGACACAGGGTCCCACAGGGAGTTACTGGGAGAGATGCCCAGTCCCTTCTGACAACAATCCCCTCCTCCAAGAAATGGTCCCAGGAGGACGGAGGAACCCCAATGCATAAGAGAAGGCAGAACTCAGAGTCTGGAGTTCCCTTTCTCCCAACCCCCTTCTTTGCCTCAGTATCTCTCTCTGGAAACAGAACCAATTTTCTTGACATTCTCTGGGCTGAGAGACTACAAGTTCTGAAAATGATTCATCCTGGGTCCTGGAGACTGCTGCCCGCCTCCCATTCACCAAGTGCCTCCAACTTGCCAACCCCCTGCCCACCTCCTCATCAAACTTTCACGAATTCTGCCCTCCCAGTGCAGGATCCCGCCTGGGGGTCCCTGAGGGACGAGAGCAGTGGGCAGACAGGCCAGGATGAGTGCTGCACTCCCATATGAGGTGGGAGAGATGGGAAAGAAGCAGCAAAGGAAAAGAGAGCAGTCCCAGGAGCCGGCGGAGAAAGTCACAGGCTAACCAGCAGGTCAGCAGCAGAGTACGGACTTGAACCCAGATCCCAGGTTTGAGTCCATACCCTTTTCTCTCTGTCTACTACCCTAAGCCTGAAGATGATGTCCTTGGAGGGTCTCCGGAACGTGAAAGAGGCATGGAACCTCTTTGTGCTCATCGTCTCTGAGCCATAACCCAGGGTCAAACCCTAGTACCCCCCACCTGGGCTATGAGGCTGTCCTGCTCACCCACCTGATGGGACCCCTCCCTCTGCTGAGCCATCGCCCTCCCCAGGTTCTCTGGCCCTCGCCTCCACAGCCCGGGGCCCCCACCAGGCCTGGCACAGGGGGCTGCCTCGTCAGCCGTTGCTGGCCAGAATGAGAAGATCCTTTGGTGCCCAGTTGAGCTGCCCTGTCCCCGAGCACAGCTGTCCCGACCTCCAGATGTGTCTATGGAATGAATGAACCAAAACAGCCTTTGGAAGTACAGCTTGTCTACAGGGTGCTCAGAGCCTAGGAAGGTGCTCCCTGCCTCTTCCTGGCCTGTCACCCCTACCTCACCCATGAGGGGACACAGCCTTTGTGCCACGGGGAGAAGGAAGGAAGGACTCCGGCTGTTGAGCGTTCTCACCAGGGCACCAATGGCTGACGCCCTCTGCCCCTGGGAACCCGCTGGGGTGTTGGGACTGAGGAACAGGGAGGGAGCTAGAGCCCTGGGCGTGTAGGAAACTCTGAGGTGGGAGTGAGGAGGCACTGGTCTGTGGCCAGCATGGTGGCTTCATGACTTCCCCACTTTGCAGGGAGCTCCGCTGGCCTGAGCCCTGAGCAGTGTCCCCCAGTGGCCCTGCGATTCCCAGCCTCAAACCCCCACCCTCCCGCCACCAGGTCTCGGTCCGGTGTGGGGACAGGGACGTGGAGGCCCGCACCTTTCCTCCCTGTGCAAACAGATGACCTCACAGCTTAGGGGGAGAAAAATAAATAGCTCTGGGGCCAGAGCTGGATTCTGTCAGAAGGAGCTCACTTTCCCTTCAAGAAGCAGCCTCTCTCTCCCATGAAAGCCTGGGGACCCTGGGCATCCCCTCCCCCAGCCACCCACCAGCCAGGGGATGGGGGGGTGCGGGCTGGGTTGACTTCCTACCCTTTCTCCTCCCCCAAGTTCCAACCACAAGGAAAAGGGGCACCTCTCAGATTCCCATCTCCTCAAGGAAAATTCTCTCATATGCAGATGATATGGGGGAAAGAAGGGCACCAGGGCATGCTGGGACCGGTCCTCGGAAACCGCTGGGGGTGCTCGCAGGCCAGAAGGGGACAGTATGAGTGCTCACCCCACAGCGTTGCTGTCGGGGCTAAATGAGATCCTGGTGCAAAGCTCCCACCGACCGGCCGGCGTATACAGCAAGTGCTCAAGAAAAGTCAGCTAGTATCGTTGTTTTTGCCACCTGGCAGCTACCCTTGGGGTCTGGTTCTTATTCTAAGATGCCGTATCTGCCCCACTTCACACATTGGGGACAGCAGTCCTGAGGCCGCACTGCCATCCCCAGCGTGGGCCAAATTACCCCGAATCTCTGCACCGAACACGCCCTCTCCTCCCCAGCACCAGGATCAACCCCCACCCAGATGTCTGCTCTCTGCTGACGCGGAGCACCAAGGCTTGCAAACATCTGGGTAGTGTGTCTTGGCTTTCTGCGAAGTCCAGATGTTCAGGCAGCATGTGGACTCCCCTTTCCGCCTGCCCCAGGAGTGGGGTGGGGGCTCGGCCTTGTGATGAACATGTGGGATTGTGGCAAAGCCCAGCCCCCGCTTCCCTGAGCCGGGCCTGGCACTAGGGGTGCAGGGGGGGGCGGCGGGCAGGCGGGGGTAGGGGTGGGAGGGGGGGAAGTGGGATGAAGAGAGCGCTCTGCTCTGGGCACGGCCTGCTGTGGGCTAAGCCTCGTACTGTGGGCCCTGCACAACGGGAGGGCCAGTGGGCCTCCTGCCCGGAGGAAAGCCAGGAGGGGCACTCCGGGCCAGGAGGCGAAAGGGGACAGGGTCTCTGCGGGCCCAAAGCCCAGGGACTGGCTGTCAGGAGACCTGGCTTCCGGCCCTGGCCCTTCTGTGTAGTCACTGTGTGACCTGGGGCGAGTCACTCCCCCTCTCTTGGCCTCCGTTCTGCATTTGAACAGTGACTGGCTGGGTTAGTGACCGGTGATGAAACCCATCCAGCCTAGAGCCCCCAGAAAGCCTATGAGAGGTCAGCCCTCCTACCCAGGTCACCTCTCCCTGAGATTTGATTTCTCTAGGGCTAGGGTGGGAACGGGGCTTGGGAATTTTTAATTTTAAGGTGTGCCTCCAGGTATGGGAGTCACTGGCCCAGAGGGTGTGTAAGAACCTCTTGACCTTCTGGTGGCCTCCGTGTGATGTCCCTCGGACGCGGTTCTCACAGTCACTCCGGAAGCCTGACATCCGCCTGCATTGGCCCAGACTAGCACAGTCGCGCTACAGGTCAGGAAGGACCTGCAGGACGTTCCCGTGTGGGAGGAGGTCGAGGGGGGCTGAGTGTGGCGGTCAGGGGGTCTGAACTTGCTGCCTGTATGAGGAGTGGGAGCATGTCCGTCTAGGGGTGTGTGCTGGGGTGTGCGTGTGGTCAGACATGAGCAAGCGTGTCTCTGAGAATACACGGCATTGCAGGGAGCCTGTGTGTGTCCATTCGGCAGCCACTTGCTCTCTGTCACCTGGGCGATGCTGCTGGGGAGGGACAGAGGCTGAAATGGCCCAGGAAGGCCCTCTTGTCCCCACTTTGCCCTCCATGTAATGGAGGGGACACTTGTGCCCGGGGGAGTGGTGGGGCTGGGCTCTGGCTGGATATGCTGCGGGGAAGGGGTGGGGAGGGGGATGGGCTGGGTCACACGAGGGCCAGGTCGGACCGCCAGGCGCCGACGACTCAGCACGCCCCCACCGAGGTCTTGACCAAGCTGGAACCTTGGACCCTCCAGGCAACAGGTCGCAGAGATCCTCTAGAACTTGTGGGGGACCTTGAGCCTGGGCAGAAGTCCCAAGGACCCTTGGATCCTGCCGATTTTCCTCCAGCCCTCTCTGAGGGTCTAGGAGTTTGAGAGACTTGGGCAGAGGGGAAGGCATCGCTGTTGCTAGCTTGCCGTCTTCACCCCATGCTGGGCCCATGTGCTCTTTCTTTTCCTCAAAATGAGCCTGTCTCCTCCAGCTGCACGCGCACACTCACACACACACACACACATACACACACACACACACACACGCACACACGCACACACGCACATACGTTCACAGGTGAGGGGCCAAACCCAGGCCGCAGACCCCACCTTGGCCCCCGCCTGGTAAGACCTTCGGCCACCTCTGGCCGAGTCAGCATGAAGCCCCCACCTGGAGGCCGGCTCTCGGCCCCCCGCTCCCGGCACGGCCTTGGCCTTTCGGGGGGACCCTAGGTGAGAGCAGGGCCAGGTGCAGATGTGGGCAGACCCAGCCCCCTTCAGGGTGATTAAGCGATAGGAAAACAATTAGGATCTTACCAAGTGCTTCCCAGGTGCCAAGCGCACTTTACACGGAACAACTAATCTGACCTTCGCTAGGACCCTGGGGTAGATACTGTCATGCGCTGACCTTGCGGGGAAGCCACTGAGGCCAGAGATACTGAAACTGCTTGTGACAAGGTCACAAAGGCCCGTGAGCCTCGGAAACAGGACCCACAGCCACGGTGTGCGTCCTTAACTGCTGAGTGTAGCTCAACAGCACCTTTTCCACTCCAGGCAGTGATGATGTGGTGGGCGCTGTGCTGGGCCCTTTGCATCTGTTCACTGATTTTGTGGGGTCCTATGGCCCCCTGCTTCTGTGGGGACCAAAGCTGGAGGAAGAGGAAGCAGGAGACGGCATGAGGCGTGGTTTGGGAAGTCATGGAAAGCAGCTCGGGCTACCGCAACAACAGGAACACTTTGTTTTAGAGGACTGGAGAGTAACTATTGTAGGTGGTCTTGGTCACAACTACTCGACCTTGCCACTGCCCAGCCAAAGCAGCCAGAGACATCGTGCAAGCGAATGACGTGGCTTAGAACCAGGAAGACGTGATTTATGGAAGAGGGCATTTGAATATCATATCATTTTCACATGTCACAGAGTAGTCTTTTGATTTTTCTTTTCCCTTCTTAATTTGTGGGCTGTTACAAAAACAGGAGGGCTGGATTCGGCCGGAGGGCTGTCATTTTCTAACTCCCAGAAGAGCTCAACTCCCGCCATGCCTTGCCCCTAGGCTGGCTTCTGCAATTTTCCTGCTGTCCCGGGCTGCTGCGCCCTGACATGGCACTAACCCCGAGTTCTGAAGGAGAGTCAGACAGTGGCTAGTCCTGACCCAGAGCTGGGATCCAGATCGAAGCCAAGAACTCCCCCAAGGGGTCTAAGTATTCAGTACCATTTCCCGGCAGAGTGACGCTGAACAAGTTTCTTAACCTCTCAATTAGTTGGGTGCCAAGGAGAGAAATTCAACTCAACTGCTGAAGCTAGTAAGGAAATTTCTTGGCTCCTGTATTGAAATAACCAGGAGTAGACCTCACTGTTTCAGGTACGGTTAGATCTGGGTGCTCAAATGACATTGTCTGGAGTCTCCCTCTTTCCACCTCTTGGCTCTGTGTTTCCAAGTTGGCTTCAAGCTCCATTATGGTCTTTCTAAGGGGTGGCAGATGTGGCCACCAGCAGCCGTAGACTCACTCTCTGTTTGGCAAGCCCAGCTGACAGCGAACTCCACTTCCCCAAGCACTTAGCAAATTTCCAGAAGATGCTAATAGGCTCCCATTGGCCAGTTTTGGGTCAAGGAACCCCTGCTGAGTCAGTCACCATGTCCAGGGCAAAGGGAATGTCTGGTTTGCCTCTGGAGCTATGGGGCAGGGTCAGCCCCCACTGGATCAGCACACGCTAGGAGCAGAGGAGGGGCGGCTTCACAAAGGAAAAACCGGAAGGAGAGCAAGTAGAAGCTGTAGGCAAGAAGAGTGGCCATCTGCCCTAAAATTGGGGGGTCTGCATCCTCTTCTAAGGGGGTAACAACTGTACCTCACAGCCACTTGGCAACCCTAAACCACTGTAAAGAGGAAAGACGGAAATTCGGTGCATCTGGTGGGTGTTTCATTTGGGGGACCTCTGATATTCACACCACAACCTCCTATTAAAAGAAAGTCCTACAGGATGTAAGAAGGCACAGTCGCTATGGAAAACAATATGGAGGTTTCTCAATTAAAAGTAGAGCCTGCTGTACGATCCAGCGATTCCACTTCTGGGTACATACCCCAAAGAAATGAGAGCAGAGACTCAGGTATTTGTACACCTGTTTTCATAGCAGCACCGATCACATGATCAAAAGGCAGAAGCCCATTGATGAACAAATAAATAGACAAACAAAATGTGCTATAATCAGACAGTAGACTATCGCACAGTCCTAAAAAGGAAGGAGTTTCCGACACACGCAACAATGTGGATGAACCTTGAGGACATCATGCCAAGGGAAATTAAGCCAGCCATGGAAAGGATTCATATTGTGTGTTTTTACATAGGTGAGGGACCAGGAATAGTCAGATTCAGAGAGGCAGGAAGGAGAAGGGTGGTCTTTGGGGGCTGGGTGGACGGCGGGCAGGGATCACTGGGTCACGGCTCCAGAGTTCGCTTTGGGCTGAGGAGAAGTTCTCGGTGATGGTTGCACACCAGTGTGATGGTACCTGGTACCGCTGAGCCGTCCACCTAAAAATGGTGAACATGGTGAATTTCATGCATGTTTTACCATAATTTTTTAAAAAAAATTAAGAAGAAAGTCTCACAGAGGCCAATTCTTAATTCAAGGATAATTAACTCTTAATTCAAGGATAATTAACTCAAAACTCCTTTCAGAAGCGATGGAAAGTCGAGGGTGAGGGGGTCACTGGGGAAAAAATTCCTCCCTAAAGCCCTCGAACCATGCCGGGTCACAACCGCGGCCCCGGCCCCGCAGACTCGTGGGTGGGAACCCTGCCTCTCAGGAGCCGAACACTGCTTCCCTCGACACGGACACAGGACCAAAGAAGTTGCTTCCAGCACGGTCCAGTGCCCCCCTCCGGGGGACGGGGGTCCTGCCTCTCCTGTGCATCGGGCCTCCAAGGGCCTCTTGCCTGGGAAGATGCCAGAGGTTCAGGGGACGTGCCAGGGTTGCACACGGCGGGTGGCAGAGCCGGGTTTGGCCACTGTGGACATCTGCCGGCTGCAGGGGCGGGCGTGGGGGGCAGCTGTCCAGGCCGAAACGACACGGCACTTATATGGAGGTCGGGGAGGAACCAGCCAAAACGCCGTTTGTTCTTTCTCCCCATGCAGTGGCTTGTTCTGGACCCAGTGGTCCCGTGGGACCTTTCTAGGGACAGTCCACAGAACTGGGCAAGTGGCCATGTTCTCCGAGACGCTGAGGCCAGCTTGGTGACGTGTCGCCTGGGTTCTGCATTCCTTCCGCTCTCCTCTACTTCCGTCCCCTCGCTCTTGCTTCCTGGGATTGCACCATTAAAGCATTCGCACACAGGCTTTGCTCCGGGCTCTGTTTTCTGGGGGCGCTCAAGCTAAAAAAGGGTTGACTTTGGTAAAATGAACACAACAATTAGCAAAAATAAGTGCTGGAGAAGGATGGATGGACAGATGGATGGACAGATGGATGGAAGCCTTCACAATAGACACAGTTAGGAACTATCTCTTAGTCAGAGATGCAAAAGTAGATACCTACATACTCACACTAAAAACATTGGTGCAGAAAAACTAAGAAAGCACCACCCACATACATGTCCCCTCCCCGCTCCTCTCCCCGCGCCCCTCCCTGATCCTAAAACACACACTCGGATACTCCCCCTGACCTGCGTACAGCTCTGGCTCTTCCAGATCGAGCTTCTAGCGCGTGAACCAAGAATTGGGAAAGAGGTCCCTGACACATGAGACCTCGCCAGCAGCTAGATAATCCTCTTGAAAACTGAGATGAGGGTGGACACGCGTGCTCTCCCATACTAAACGCCACTCCAGGCGCTGTGTGCATGAACTCACAGGAGCCCCCCGGCAGCACGTGAGCTGGGTGCTATTACCCCTTGCCTCTTATAACAAATGACGTGACTGAGACCCAGAGAGGCCATGTATCTTTCCTGTCACCCAGCCAGTAAGAGCCTGAGATGGGGTTTGAACTCGGGCCCTCTGCCTCCAGCTGCTGTGCTCCTACACGCTTTCCTATAGAGAGCGTAGACAGTGCTATCCATGTTCACCAGCCTGACCCAGTGGTCCTGGTTTTCCCATCACCCCAGCCAGGGCAGCCATCGAGAAAGCCAGCGGGCACCAGGGACCTCTCTTCTAGGTGCCCTTCACATAGCCATGTGTCAGCCGACTTAAAGGGGAGACCCACCCCAAACATCTTGCCTCGGCAAGACCTGAAGGATTTCCTCTTCTCTGCTTGGGTCTGTCAGAAGAGGAAGAAGGAAGGAGCAGCTTTAGTCTGAATGAAGATTTATGAGTTTCCATCCGTAGATTTCTCCATTCTCCAGCTGGAGGGCCACTAGGGATCCCGTCTCGGAGGAAGGGAAGTGGAGCGATGGGGTAGAGAAAAGGCAAGGAGTGACGAAGAGAGGGTAAGAGTGTGAGGTGGCCTCACTCCTTTCCTGCCAAGCCAGTGTGAGGAGACCCATGTCCAATGGTTGGCTCCTTGTCATTCAGGTGACCACTCAGATGCCACCTCCCTGGAGAAGCCTCCTGTCACACCGGCGTGCCTGGGACCCGCTGTAATTGTCTACACCGTGCCCAACCTTCTTGGACTGTCTTGTCTATTTGTCTGCCTGTTTCTTCTCTGTTTCCCTGAACTATAACTCGTGCTCCATGAGAACAAGAACCTCGGTCTCAGCTGTACCCCAGCACCTACCGTGGTGCCTAGCCCACTCTAAGTGTTTCATAAATATTTGTTTAATGAATGACTGGAATGTCAACAAGTGCATGTTTAGTTAAGGCGCAGGAAAAAGAAACCAACAGTAGAACATCCTTCCCAATTTATGGAACAATAAAGAGGGATCAGATAACTGTATTTTGTTTGCCGTTCCTAGTTCATCTGGTTGAGGCTATATATTTTTTTTCTTGACGTAAACTCAGGATATGGGATTCTAGGAACTTAGGTGGATCATAAACAGGCTAGGATATACAGCTGGACAGGCTGTGCACTGCACAACTCTGGAGAGTGCTATCCACAGTGGAGTCTTGGGGAGGATCAACCCTGATACGTGTACGGGAAGGAGAAGATGTTAGAGAGTGAGAGAGAGAGATGATTCCATTCATGGAGAAAAAGATCAGAACAGACCTGGGCAAGAATCCATGATAACTGCTCTTTCTCTCATTTTACAAATAAGGAAAACAAGCCCCTGAAAAGTGAGATAACTTTACAAAGCAGAGAAGGTGCAGAGCCGGCCAGAGCTCCACAAAGTGCCAATAACATCACTACTGTCATGTCTCTTACTATATATTTCATCACCCTGTAGGGAATAAAGGAGAGCATTCACTCCTTGGAGAGAGAGCAGTGCCCAGCTCCAAAGCTGAAGTGGAGAACTTAAAGTCCTCAAAGGCAGCATGCAGCTCTCCCACAGAATAAGCCTATAAGCGGTCAGACACCATGTCTGCCTAGTCCATGGCTATGGCCCCCGCCCCTGCCCAAGCTCAAGGCCAGTTTGTACAATCAGATGATAACCCCACCCTTTATTGAACGCTAACTACCTTCCAGGTGCTGTTTCAAGCAAGTTACGTGTATTAACTTACTGAATCCTCTCAACACTCTTATGAAGCAGGTTTTAGTACCATCCTCATTTTACAAATGGGGAAACTGAGGCACTGAGCAACTAAGTAACTCACACATGGCACACAGCCAGTAATGAGTAAGTGAGGGAACACATGAGCCTGCTACGTCATCACTGAGTCCTAAAATATCCCACCCAGGAGCTCAGAGAGCACAGTCTGCCCTCCAGGGAGCAAGGGGCTCTTCTCCCAGCAGGTATCGGCGTGTGCAATGGTACGGGTGGGGTGGGGGGAGTCTTGAGAGTGTCCAAAGATGAGATGGGACTGGAAGGGCTTGGTGGGGCCAAGGACGGAGCAGGCTTGTGGAGGAAGTGTATTTTGTTTGCCGTTCAGAGGTGCTAAGTGGAAGGTGGCAGGGGCCCTCCTATACACACGCACACACACCGTGTCTCCAGCTGACAGGAAGAGGAAATGCCTTGCATTTTCCAGCCTCCTGTCCCCAGGCCAAACCTAAATGCCAGCCCTAAAATAAAAATACAGCCTGGAAGCAGAGCTATGCTAACAGCTCCCTCCTGTCTCTGTCACCCTCCTCCCCTCAGGTTTATTTTTGAATGAGGACACTTCATGAAAGTAACTTGATGCTAGAGAAACCTGAGCCCTTCTCTTTCATGTCTCCTTCCATTCAGGTTTCTGGAGGGGAAAGAGAAGGAAGAAGGGAAGCATGACTGCCTTTGGTTTAGGCGGAAAACAAAGGGGACACAAACAGGCCCCTTCTGTGTGATTCAGTGACCTGGTTGGCACTGAGGATTTGTTAAGCCGACCAACTGTGCCAGGCACGTGCAGGAACGGGAGTCAAATACACCACCTCTGCCCTCAAGGAGCTTGCAGGTGCCGCGATGTATGGCCAAAGCATAGGAAAGAAGAGCACACTGCCCAGGGCTAACTCCGGGGCCTTGAATCAGTCTTAAAAGGCCACCCTTTGAATTTTTCCAGAACTTACCAGGGAAAATAAAAACCAAGGATGAATACCCTCTTACTATGTGTGACTGGAAACAAAGAAAGGAAATCCACTCTTACTATTCTTATTTAACGTTGCACTGGGGTTGAAGCCAATGCGATAAGGCAAGCAAAGCAAATAAAAAGCATCTCAGGGACACATGGGTGTTTCAGTCATTAAGCGTCTGCTTAATGGGGAGTCACTAGGATTTCTTCTGTGTTTTTTTTCCTAAAGGTAGGAGCTAAACTTATAAACTCCCGGTGTCCCAGGATCGAGCCCTGCATCCCGCTCCCTGCTTGGTGGGAAGTCTGCTTCTCCTTCTCACACTCTCCCTGCATGTGTTTCCTTTCTAGCTATGTTTCTCTCTGTAAAATAAATGAATAAAATCTAAAAAAAAGAAAAAAAAAAGAATCTCAGTCAAAAGGAAGAAGCAAAACTTTATTTGCAGGTAACATGATCACTGACACAGAAAAACCTTTAACACCTACAGAAAGTTAGTGGAATAAGTGATTTAGAAAATTGTAGAATGTGAGGTCAATATTCAAAAATTAATTGTGTTCCTATATACTAGCAATAAGTAATCATAAATTGGAATTAAGATACTGCCACTTACGAAGCATGAAAAAATATGAAGTTCTTAGGGATAAATCTGATAAATGATGTGTAAGACGTGCACACTGAAAACTATGAAGCATTGCTGAGAGAAATTAACCAAAAGAGCCAAATAAATGGGGATATATATCATGTTAATGGATTAGAAGAGTCAATATTGTAAGAAATCCAATTTTTTGCCAAATTTATGTATAGATTCAATGGAATTCCAGTAAAAATCCCAGCAGACTTTTGGGAGAAATTGCCAAACTGATTCTAAAATTTTATGGAAATGTGAAAGATCCAGAACAGTCAAAATAACTTTGAAAAAGAACAAAACTGAAAACCTTACTCTGTCTGATTTTATGAATAATTAGAAGACTACAGTAATCAAGATGGTACAGCTTTGGTATAAAGATCAAGGAAAATAGTAGTCCAAAAGTAGGTACACATATATATGGTCAATTGATTTTTGATAGAGGTGCCAGGCCATTGGTAAAGGATAATCTTTTCAACACATAGTGCTGGAGCAATCAGATGTCCATATACAAAACAAACAAAAAAAAAGGGAACTCTGATTTGTAATTTGCACCATTGACAAAAATTAACTCAAAGGATCATAAAGCTAAAGGTAGGAGCGAAACTTATGAAGCCTCTAGGAAAAAAAACACAGGAGAAATCCTAGTAACTTCAGGTTGTCAAAGACTTCATAAACAGGATACAAAAAGCACAAGCTATAAAAGAAAAAAGAAATAAATTGAGGGTCATCAAAACTGTACATGTTTTCTCTTCAAAAGATGTGGTCATTAAAATGAAAAGGTAAGTCAGACACTAGGAAAACCATTTTCAACATATTTATCCGACAAAGGCCTGGTACCTAGATGTACAAAGAACTCTTCCAATTCAATCAGAAGACAACATACAACCCAATTTTTTAAATGGGCAAAAGATTTGAACAGACACTTCATGGATGATTATGGCTAACAAAGAAACACACAAATAAATGCTCAACATTATTAGTCATTAGGGAAATTCAAGAAAACAGCACAGGGAGAGACCACTACTCACACAGTCCAATGGCTAAAAATGACCTCAAAAGACTTAACACCACCAAGCATTGTCCGGGATGTGGAACAACCAGAATGTTCATCCGTTGCCAATAGGAATGCAAAGTAGGGCGACACTTTTAGAAAACAGTCTGGCAGTTTCTTTCCACTGCTAGGTATCTGCCCAAGAGAGGGGAAAGTAAATGTCCACATAGGTATATATTCATGAATGTCCATAGCAGCTTTATTCATGATAGCCAAAAATCGGGAACAACTCAAATGTCTAGCAACAGCCGAATGGATGTACAAATTGTGGTATATCCACACAATGGAAAACTACCCAACAATAAAAAGTCACAAACTATTGATACACACACTAATGCATGTGAATATCAAAACAATCTGGTTGAGTGAAAGAAATGAAGCCCCACCCCCCAAAAAAGTACATACTGTGTGGTTCTACTAATATAAGATTCTAGAAAATGCAAATGATCTATAGGATCAGAAAGCAGATTGATTTTGAGAACAGTTCAATATCTTGAGTGTGGTGATCATTTCACGGAGTATACAAATGTCAAAAGTTATCAAATTGGACCTTATAAATATATAGTTTATAGTTCATCTTCTGTCAGTTATAGCTCAATAAAGCTATAATAAACAAAGTTGTTTTTGAAAAAAAGCTGAGAATGGGCAGAGGTGAGACTCGGATAAAAGGCCCTGGAAGCCCCATGTGCAGAAGTCCAGGCAGGGTTCCAGGTGAGGGTGTGGGCCTCCAGAACACCCTCCTCAGACCTCAGCTTGCACATCCCCGGTTTACAGCCGCATCAGTTACTCTCCCCAGACATAATGCTTGACGGACCCCTTCCCTTCAGTATTGCCCACCTGGCCCTGGTGTCAGGTATGTGCTGGTGACAAAGCCAAGGGCGATTCCACAAGGCATTGAGCCCAGAGACAGAGCCAAACCATCTACGGATCACGCCCCCGAGGCGCCGAGGCGTGGGCGCGGACCCCTGGTCTCGCGGCCCCCAAGAACAGCAGGGACTCAGAGCAGCCGTCCCTGGGAGGCTGGAGGAAACCAGGCTGCCTCTGTGTCCACCCTCTTCCGCCCCTGCCTGTGTCTCCCAGACCTGGCCGCCGTCACCATGGTTACACATGTGGCCAGAGGTAATGACATGGGCCTGGTCCCTGAGCTGGTCCCTGAGCCTCAACCCTGGACACCACTGACCCTAGACTCTACAAGAATGACCCCAGACCCTAGTCACAGGCTGAGCCCTGGCCTAGCCCCGGCCCCAGACAGAACGCTAACTCCCATCACAGCTGATCCCAACACTGACCCCTCCCTGGCCCCACGGGGGAGTCTAGACAAGGAATCATGGGGGCTCAGGGCTGAGCCCCTCTTGGGGACACACAGCAAAAGTCATGTTTTCAGTCCTGTTGCCTCTAAACACGAGCCACTACATGTGGCCCAGTGACGTGAGAAGGAAAAGGTAAAGGGCAGGAAGGGCCTTTGGTGCCATTTGGCTGTATGAGCACATATTTCCGGTCCTGGGATCGGGAGACCAAGAGGACACACAGAACAGCCGGATGGGCCTTGACCTTGCCCGATTTCAAAGGGAGAGGAGGAAGTGGTCTCAGGGCCCCTGGTGACCCTGGGAGTCCCTGGGGAGAAGTGGTTATAACGCCCAGCAGAGGGCGCCGTGTGCCTACTCACTGGGCACTGCGGCCTGTTTCCTGGGTGCAGGGGTGGGGGGCCTTGGTAGGTTCAGAACGCTCTCTGGGCCGTCTGGGGGGGGGGCGGAGTAGTGCTTCCCCTTGACGCCCTCCAAGCACCCTGACAGTAGGTACCCAGCATGAAAGGTGAGGGTACTCTGGCCTCCCCCGCCTCCCCCTTGCGTCCTGAATCAGAGCTTGTCCTCCAAGAGCTTTCAATGTACACAGCCTCCATCACAGCACTGGCCGCAGGGCCCTGGATGCCCATCGAAGTCACCGGAAAAGCATTTCCAAAGATACCAGCGCCTGGCCCACCCACGGCCATTTAAAAGGGGGTCTCGGTGGTTGAGAACCGAGGGGCCAGAGGCTCTGATGGCGACCTCAGCCCTCAATGCCTCAAGCAGGGCCCAAGGCGAGCCACCCCAGGGTCACCTGGGCTGAGGTCAGAAAGGCAGAGCAGAGCCCCACCATCCTAATGAATCTGGATCTTGGCTTTTCAAGATCCCCAGGGAGACTCTTGAGCACATTGGACTCAGGAGCACAGCCCCAGCCCCTGACTTTAGGAGGTGGTTTTGTGATCGCGCTGCTGGGAGACAGAGGCCTGTGTCGCACCGGGACAAGAGGGAACGGAAGGGGGGCAGTTGGAGGACATTCAAAAGTGGGTGTCCCCTGAGGGCCAGAGGAGTCCGACACTTCTTGGTGGAGATGGCAGGGTAAGGAGGCATTTGTAGAGGGGAAATGGCTGGTGAGGCCACAGAGGGAGGCTCAGCCTGGGGGGAGGGGTGGGGGGTGGGGGGAAGAGCAGCCTGGTGCAGAAGGGTCTTCCTGAGGGGGCGAGGGGGAATCTACCTGGAGAGGGAGCCTGGGACCCATCCTAGAGAGCTGTGCCGAGCAGAGCGGATGGCATGTTTCCTACAGGCAACGGGGAGCTCTGGAAGATTCTTGAGCAGCACCATAACCTGTAAATAAGAGCTTAGAACACCCGGAAGAGAATGCAGGGTGAAGTGGAAGATAATGGCCTGCTTCCCCCAGAGTTCCGGGCAGAGTGATTAATAATGAAAATAATGACGAGGAAAGGAAGGGCTTAAAATGTTCTGGTGCCCACTCTCTTCCAAATACTTGTTTTGGTGACGATAGGCTGGGGGTTCAGCTGCCAGACCCCGGCAGCCTCCTGGGCAGCACTTTGCCGATGGGTCAGGATCCCCAAAGCCCCTGTTGTCAAAATTGCATTGAATGTCATCCCTGGTTAAATCTAGGCCTTCGCCGAACACACTGTGCCACAGAGTGATGACATAGCACAGCCGCGGGGAGTCCCCATTTCTCTTGTGTTAATGGAGATAGCATAGCTGCCCCTCACGGAGCTTTAGGGAAGATTCAGTGAGATTGCTTCCAGAGAGGGCTGAGCGAAACGTGTGGACACAGTAGGGTCAGTAAATGGGGCTGCTATTACTTGACACAGAAATGGGCGTGGGGGTGATACTGGAGACTGGAGACGGTTGTACCATCCGGACCTCAGACTCCCAGACTGCCCACCTCCCCTGCTGGCCCCAATCCCATCCTAGCCCCTAGACAGTCCTAGCGCCCCGCGCCGGGACAGAGCCCCCCTCACATGTTCTTCCTTCAGCCTGGATCCCCAGCCTCCTCTTCCTTTGGCTTGACTCCTCTTTACCGCGGAAAATCTAGCTCAGTGAGTAAAAGAGAAACTGAGTCTTGGGGTACTGCCCCTTGCTCTCTGACTCCCATCACCCAGTGGCCACTGTCCCCAGTGCAGAGGGGGTACTGGTGTCTGGCGTCTTGCCCACTTCCCCACCCACCCACTGACCCAGGCTTTTCAAGGGCTCCCTGGGGTCAGCAATTCCTGGGTTCAGCCTGTGGCCTGAGAGCTTGGGCCAGTAACGGGCGTGGTGCAGGCAAGCAATAATGCTGAGTGGTTGAAGGAATGAATGAATGAACATTCCCTCCCAGAGACATGCCTCCAAACCCAGTGTGATCCACTCAGAATCCCTGCTTGATGGAGAAGGTGGTGTAACAGAATGAAGAGAAGTCAGACAGCTTGGGTTTGAAACCTGTCTCCCTCCCCTATTTACAAGCTGTGTGACTCAGAGGACGCTATTCAATCTCTCTGTGCCTCCATTTCCTCATCTGTAAAATGGGCTCATATGGTTGTGGTGAGGAATAGGTGGATTAATATGCACGGAACACTTAGCACAGGGCCTGGCACTTGGTAATCTCTTAATGAATAGATTGATTCTGATAAGTATTTTTATTAATCCTTAGCTTCCTGGGCTACCAAACAAGCTTAGCTCCTTGGAGCCGAGGCATCTAGGATACAGGAGCCCCACCACCCCATCCTTGGCATCTGTGAGAGATTTCAGGGTAGACATTAGGCCGGGTCTGCAGCCTGGAACGGTGTGCTGGGAGCAGGAACCCCCCCAGTGGCTCCCTCTAGCCCACTCACACAAACCCCTCTGGGAGTGGATCGAGCTGCATGGGGCCTGGCCTTGCCAGGATCTGAAATCTCTCTCACCTCACAGCTGGAACCTGGGCAGGGCCCCCTGACTCTTCTGTTCTGCTCCAATCCAGAAAAGGTCAGACCAGGCAGATTGATCCTGCCCCTTCTTCCCTTCCTTTTCCTTCAAAGTCATCAATCAGTGTTCTCCAAAGTTTCCTATAAGACACAAACCCTCAGGGCTACTCCCAGTCAAATGTTCCAGGTTACATTTCCACCTGCACCGCCAGCACTTCCTCATGCACATTAGCTACTAAAGGCCCTGATAAGTCCTGCAATAAAGAAATTTGTTTCCCTCTTCTGTTAGTTCCCTGGGGGCTGCCATAACAAAACACCACAAATTTGGGGACTTAAACAATATACACTTATTGTCTCATAGTTGTTGAGGCCAAAACTTCAAAATCCAGGTTTTAGCAAGGGCAGGATGCCTCTGAAGGCTCTAGAAGAGAATCCTTGCCTCTTTAAGTTTTGGTGGCTGCAAGGCATTCCTTGGTGAGAGGCTGATGGCTCCTCTTCCTCCTCATATGGTCTTCTCCCCTGCGTGTCTGCCTTTCACATGTTGTTGGACCTAGGGGCTACCCTAATGCAGGCTGATTTCATCTCAAGATTCTTAATTACATCTGCAAAGGCCCTTTTCCCAAATAAGCTCATGCTCAAGATTCTGGGGATTCGGATGGGGACATACCGATTTGAGGCCCCTATTCCACTCTCTACACCTCTGCTCAACCCAGAACTTCCTAGATCATGGAACCGTTCCCCCCTCCACCTTTTCATGAACATTTGCAAATTTAGAAAACACAGCTTGGGAAGTGCTATCAAATATCCGAGCCCTGGAGGCTGGTGTCTCATGGTCCTGCCTTCCCAGCCCCCATGTTAGAGAGGAAGACGTGGAAGGGTAGTATGCCTTGTCTAAGGCCATCGGGCCGGCATGGAGCCCTGAGAATAGGCTAGGACTCGGAAGTCCCCACAGCCAGCCCATCACGCCCTTGGCGACTCTGACTCCTGGAAGGTCACCTCACTCCCGGGCCCCAGACAAGCTTCCTGTGGCCCGTCTGACCCAAGCTCCCCTCACAGTGATCCCCTCTGAGGACAACGCCAAGCCGGGCCGTCCATGTAGCTGGACATCTGCTGGCTGGGCCTCGAGGAGACCCAGAAAATAAATGAGGAGGGTGGGCTGGGGGCTGGGGGCTGGGACCCCCAGGGCTGGAGATTGATGTGATCACATCCAGAGCGATATAATGGGCCTTGCGGGCCAGCCAGGCAGGGGATAAAAGGCAAGGGACATAAATAATTCAGAAAGAAAGGGTGGAAATCTGGCCAAAGGAATAAATCCCTGCTCCCCGACAGGCTCAGTGTTGGAGTCAGAGCAGTGTCAGTGGGCAGGGAAGGGGGGCGTAGGGAGGGCAATGTGGCAGGCTGCCAGCTACCCCCCGGGGCCCACATTCATCCCACACGCCACACTCACAGAGGCGGGGGCGTGGGGGTGAGTCCTGTTCCATCACCAGTCACACAACTGATGAAGTCACCCTCTCTGCCTCTTTCATTCGCCGTAAAATGAGGTGAGGGCCAGGACTGCATTTCCTGAGAGGGTTCAAGGAGCACCGACCTCAGCACCACCCAGGCAGCTTGCTGAACATGCAGATTCCTGGGCCCTACCACAGACCTGTAAATTAGGACCCCTGGGAGAGGGCCCAGGATCAGCATAGCTAGCAAGCTTTCCAGGTGTGAGACCTAGTGGTCTCTTTCATCACATAGGTTAGATACATAGATACATGGGTGGATGGATGGATGATGGATGGATGGGTGGATATTGGAAGGATGGATGATGGATGGATATTTCTTGGAGGGATGGATGGAGGATGGATGGATGGATATTGGATGGAGGGATGGAGGGAGGGAGGGATGGATGGATATTGGATGGAGGGATGGATGGATGGGTGGATGGGTGGATGGACGGGTGGATGATGGACGAAGGGATGGATGGATGGATACATGGATTGATTTTTAATAGATACACGGATGGATGGATGGGTGATGGATGGGTGGATGTTGGATGGATGATGGATGGAGGGATGGTTGGATGGATGGATGGATAATAGACACATGGGCGGATGGGTGGATGGATGGGTGATGGATGGGTGGATGTTGGATGATGGATGGATGCATGCACGGATGGATGGCTAATAGGTGTTTGTCACCATTTATTAACTGTTGGCTGTATACCGGTCTGGGTACTTGGCTTGTATTTACCCAGTTCAGTTTTTACTTTATTACCTTCACTTTACAGAAGAAAGGGGCTCAAAGAGGTTCCATGACCTGTGTTGGGTGAGTGCAGGGCTAGCATTTGGCCTGGATCCATGAGACCCCAGAGCCAGTGCACCTGGCCACCACACATACTGCCCCCATGATGAGGGGACACTGGGGGGTGGGGGGTGGGGGGCTCATCCTCCAGTGGGTGAGCATTATAAGTCTGGTGTCTTTATGACGCTGATATCCCTTAGAGTAGACTAAGATCCCAAAAGCTCACATCCCTACCCCACAGGGCCCTGTTCTGTCTGTGCTCGAGGGCCTGGGTGAGAGCAAGAATTCCCGGGGATGTGGCAGCCTTCGGTGCACCCTCCTGATGGCAGCAGTGAGGCCGAGGAGGAAACTTAAGCTTTTTGATTGCGGGCCCTGGACCCCCTCGTGGACAGTCTCACGACCCAGGTGAAGAGGACACTCCTTTTCCTTGATGTTCACGTGCCCTTCCTTCTCTTCAAATGGCCCCAAACCTTCCCACTTCCCTAAGTCTCCAAGGAGCCACTACTCTTGCCAACTCCACCCCTTGCGCTCCCTTCTGGCATGGACCCACTGCCTCCCAGAGGTCCTGGGGAAGAGAGGGCCGAGGGGGTCTGAGGAAGGGTTCTGGGGGATTTTGTTCAGGATGGCCCGACCTCTCTCAGGCTTTGAATCTGATTTTCCAAGAGATACAAAGAGAAAGGCTCGGCTTTAGTTGGGCCCGCTGCAGAGGGAAATGGAAAGCAGATGTGAGGAGCTTGGGGGACAATCTACTCAAGACCAGAGGCATTAGCACCTCGTTCCCACTGTCCTCCGCCTTGGTATGGGGTCACTGGAGGGAGCACAGCCTTCAGTGGGGAGGGGGTCTCCCAGCTGCCTCCTTCACTCAGATAAGATGAGAGGGAAGAGAAGCCTCCCGAGCTGTGGAAAGCTGCAGGGCCCCTGGGAATGCTGGGCTGAAGAGACAGACCAAAACGGGAGGTCTGCCGGTCAGGGCCAAGACCCAAAGGCCCGAGGCATGAAATCGCTGGAATGAAATCACATAGCACCTCCGTTTGGGCAAAGAATGACCTGACCGTTCATTCTCCTGCTGGAGGGCTGCCACTGCCACATCTCTGGGGCCAAAGAGGCCCCCTGAGAAAATGAAGATGCTCCCGGGAAGAGGACAATGGTAAACTGTTTCCAGCCATGCCTCCCTGAGTTCCAAGTTCGTTGGTCATGGCCCTGAATTTTAAGGTGGGGGCTAATTTTTCATAATCTAGTGCAATGGTTCTCAATCCTGGCCGCACATTCAATCCTCCTGGGGAGCTTTAGGAGAGAAAGCACACAGAGGTCCCAGTGCCTGCACAGAGATTCTGATCGGTGACTGGGGTGGGGCCAGATGTATTTCAGATTTTTCCAGGTGATCCTAGGGCGCCCATCCACCCAGCATCCAATACAGTGAATAGACAGGGCAGGCTGGCAAAACCCTTCAGCATCACTCCTCATGACCTCTGGACCAGCAGCATGGGCAGCCCCGGGGAGTTTACTAGAAATGCAGCCCCTCCGGCCCCGCCGTAGCCCACCCACACCAGAACTTGGCCCTGAGCAAGAGCTCCAGATCTGCAGGTGCACTGCGGTTTAGAAAGTGCTGGCTTAAGGGGAATGCAGACCTTTGCTCCCATCCTGGTCCTCAGGCCTCTGGGCAGAGGATGTCATCAGACTCATCTTCCCTTCACCACCCCCAGAGCCCCACCTCCCCCCCAAATCCTTGCCAGACACAGAGGCCGCTTGTCTGCGGTGAGGAGTGCGGGGAGCTCGCAGAGGAAACGTTCTGCGCAGCCCTGGACGTCCTGAGCCCTCTCCCCTTGGAGGAGTGTGGGTGATTTACTGCTTCAGACACGGGCGGGCCGGAGGGGCGGGAGTGACAGAGCAGGGGCTGACGGCCGGCCTGACCAAATACAGTAGTGTGTCGGCCGGCCCGCCAGGAGCCCCAGCCCTCAGAGAGGCATTAAATCTACGCAGAGAAAGATGGGCTGTTTTGTTTTTCTCTCTCAACAAGCAACGCTTGTTCCGGGGACCGTGAGCATATGCTGCCAGGCCCGGCCCGGGCTGCACCTGCTGACTCTGTCCTCAAGACCCAACACCCTCCAGTGCGTCCCCACGCCTGCTTCTGCCCCCCTTTCTCCAAAAGCCCATCAGCTTCTGGAGTTTCAGGAAAGAAAGCCTGGATTGGAGCTGAGATGGCAGGTGGACTGGGGGCCACATTAAGGAGCGGGGTGGGGCACAGGCCACAGGTGCAGAGTGGCCTTGGACCCACCGAGGTCCAGGTCAAAAGAGGAAGCCAGCACGAAGTGTCCATCTCCTCCCCCACTAGAAGCAACGAGAAACCCGGTCTGGCAATGCCAGGCTAAATCCATGCAGGAAGAAGGGGCGTGCAGGTGAAGAAGGGACATTTTTAACAAGGGTCCATGTGTTAGAGGTGTTCTCTCAACTATGTCTCTCCCGAAAGGGAAGGACCTCCCCTGTCTTCTGTGAAGCATCTTGTAAGGGGCTGGGAACAGCACTGTGGTCGGGGGAGAGTGAGACAGGGATGAAGGATAGATCAATGGAAGGGCAGATGAAAGGACGGATGGAGGGCGAATGATGGGAACTTCTGGTTCCAACATCACAGCAAACTAGATACCTTGCAAGGCCTTCTTGCTGAAGAAATTGATTCTGGATAAATTACAAAACACATTTTTTAAAAAGATTTTATTTATTTATTTGAGAGAGAGAAAGAGCATGAGAGGGGGGAGGGTCAGAGGGAGAAGCAGACTCCCCACTGAGCATAGAGCCCGATGCCGGACTGGATCCCAGGACTCCAGGATCATGACGTGGGCCGAAGGCAGACGCTCAACCAACTGAACCACCCAGGTGCCCTACAACACACATATTTAAACACGTTTCTGAGCTTGCAGAATGTTTGAGAAATGTTCAAGTGGAGGAAAAAACTCACAAGAAACTGAAACCCAAAGGTGATATTGACATAAGGGTAAATATATTTATTGGCAACACCAAAGACAGTCACCTCCAGGTTGGAGGAGCCGAAACGGACACTCCTTCGTTATGTCCAGGGTCCTCAAAAAGGGGGGATTCCTGGTCAGAAGAACCTCTCTGGCTCTTAGCCAAGCACAAATTCTCTCTGGGGATCCATTCCCAAGGTAGATCCTCATGAGACCCAAAGCTTAAGTTTACCAAAATGTCAGCTTACGATCAAAAATTACAGAACACACAAGGATATGAATAATACAGATTTAGCAAGGACCACAAAGGTTAGACTCCTCAAAGATTAGACAACTAAGCAATAGTTTTTGGACCTTGGCCAACAGGCAACTCGGGACCGAAAGAAAAGAAACAAATGAGATTGGACCTTACACCAATTTTCTTTATGGGGGCAACTCGTGCAATGCAGAGCCGAGAAAGGGAACCTAAACAGCAGCCAGCAGTCTCGCTGAGTTGAAGAAAGCAATATAGGAGTCTGGGGAGGCTAAGATGCCTAGAAATTATAGGACAGAATACCAGAGGAGGAGTTTTGCAGAGGAAGGGTTTCTAAAATCTGCCTGGAGTCCTGTTGACCCTTTGGCTGACGTTCAATCTGTGCAGCATGAAGTAAACACTCAAAGGTAAGCAAAGAACAGGTTCTGAGAGAACAATTACCAGGGAGCTATAAGCTGAAAAATTCCCAGAGCCCACACAAGGGTCGAATCACTGGAGTTATTTGTTTTTCATATCACTACTCAATTGTTCTAGCATCTTCTGTTGAAGAAGATGTCTCCTAACATTATTGTTGTTCTAGGTTCTAACCACTGTGATACGAAGACATGAAGGCATGCACATGGAAAAGATGTACATGGGCACCTGGATGGCTCAATTCTTGATTTTATCTCACAGGCCGTGAGATCGAGCCCCGCATTGGGCTCCAGGCTCAGCCAGGAATCTGCTTGTCTCCCTTTGCCCCTCCTCCAGCTCATGCTGTCTCTCTCTCTTAAATAAGAAATAAATCTTAAAAACAAAAAAGTACAACTGCCTTTATTTTTAAACAAAGCAACTGTGTAAATAGGAAATCTTAAGAAATCTATAAAGAGGTTACTGGAATGACAGGTGAGATGAGCAGGGTTGCAGAATATAAGGCCAATATATAAAGATCAATTAATTTCTGTATACTAACAATGAAAAACTAGAAGTTGAAATGGGAAAAATACCTCTTAGAGTTGTATCCCAAAGTGCTTAGAAATATGTTTCATGAAATATGTCCAAGACTTGTATGCTGAAAACTCCAAACATATGGTGACTAGATTAAGCTTACAGGTCAGAAGACTCAATATTGTAAATATGTCAATTATCCCTAATTGATCTTCAAATTAAATGCATATCTAATAAAAAATCCTCAAGACCTTTTCTTTGGTGTAAATTAACAAGCTGATTCTAAAATTTACACGGAAATGCAAGCAACCTAGGATAGCCAAAACAATATGAAAACAAAAAGCAAAGTGAGAAATGTGCATTACCTGCTATTCCAACTTTTTATTAAGCTACTGTAATGAAACCATGTAATATCAGCGTTAAGGACAGAAAAAATATAAATCAGTGGGACATAATGGAGAATCCAGAAGGAAATCCACACATATTTAGCAGTACATTGATTTGACAAAAATATTAAGGTACTTTAATGTAGAAAGACTAGTCTTTTCAACAATGGTTTTAGAACTGGATAGCCATATGAAAAAAAAATATTCAACCTCTACCTCACACCATATACAAATACTCAAGATGGGCAAAGACCTGAACATAAAAACTAAAACTTCTACATGAATATATAGAAAACAGTCCTTGCGACTTTGAGGTAGGACACAAAAAGCGTGACCCATAAAAAATTTCATAATTTGGACTTAATTAAAATGGAAATTTTCTCCTTTTGGAAAGACACCACTGAGAAAATGGAAAGTCAAGCCAGAGACTGGGAGAAATTATTTATAATACATATATCTGACAAAGGATTTGTATCCAGAATATATAAAGAACTATCAAAACTCATAAGAAGACAAGCAACGCAACAAAATATGTGAAAACTTTGAGCTGTCATGAACTGCATGTGAACATTAAGAACATCTTTATTCATAATAATTCCAAACTGGAAACAGCTCAGATGTCCACAGCAAGAATATGGATAAACAAATTGTGGTATATCCATTCAATGGGAAGTATCCAATGGGAACAGTAGCGCATCTATAAAAAGAGCAAGAATACTTACACATGTAGTGGCATGAACAAGTTTCTGACTGCCATGCTGTGGATTGAACTGTTTCTCCAGAATGATGTGTCAGAGTCCTAACATTGCCCGGGGACCTGGGAGTGTGACCTCCTTTACAAATGGGGTCTTTGCAGAAGTAATCCAGTTAAGATAAGTTCATACCGGAATAAGGCGGGCCCTAAATCCAACATGACCAGTGTCCTCATAAGCAGAGAAGAGATGCAGAAGGGACACGAGGACAAGATGGAAACAGCAGTTACAGTTGCCATAAACCAAAGTGCTCTAAAAACTGCCAGCAAGGACCGGTACGAGGAAAGAGGCCTGGGACCGATTCTCTCTCAGAGCCCCGCGAGGGAGCCAACACTGCAGACATCTTCATTTCAGACTACCGTCCTCCTGACCCGTGACAGGATAAATTTCTGGTGCTTTAAGTCAGTGTGCTGCGCTTCGTTACGGTGACCCTAGGAAACTGATAGTGTGCAAAAGAAGAGAGATACAGAATACACACTGTGCCAGTTCTGTTTTTGTGAAACCCTAGAGAAGAATAATCAAGTGCGACAGAAGGCAGACCAGTGGCTGTCTGGGCATGGGATGGGGGGGGGAGGGTGTATTGGAAAAAGCCGTAAAGGAGCCTTTTTGGAATGACTCTATCTTGATTCTGGTTACATGGGTGTATAAAGATTTGTAAGAACTCAACAAATGGTACCCTTAAGATGGGTGATTGCAAATAAATCAGAATGAACTTCTGGAAACGAAAAAGCATGTGTAATTTTCCAAATTCAAAACTCAACTTATATACCCTGTCGTGCTGGGTTGGAGTCTGAGATTTGGGTAAGAGTGTACATTTAGCTTTTTATTTTTTACTTTTTCTTTTTGTTTTTATTTTTTTAAGATTTATTTATTTATTTGGCAGAGAGAAACACAGCTAGAGAGGGAACACAAGCAGGGGGAGTGAGAGAGGGAGAAGCAGGCTTCCCACCGAGCAGGGAGCCCAATGCAGGGCTCGATCCCAGAACGCTGGGATCACGACTCGAGGCAAGGGCAGACATCCAATGACTGAGCCATCCAGATGCCCCCACATTTATTTTAAGATAGATGACAGATAGACAGATATGTGGATATACATAGGTTAATAGACACACAAGCATTCCTAGTTCTGTCCACTGAGAGGACCTAGAAGCAGTGATACCCAGTAACAATAAGCACACTTGGTGGCCAGACCTTGGTTTCTAAACTCTACTGTACAATAAAAAGAACCACTCTCCTTGGTTAAATGACTAAATTCCATGACTGGGGCAGAGAAAATAGAAGAAGAGCCTAAAGCATCTTGTGATGCCAAGAAATAAGGGAGTACTTTAAAAAAAAAAAAAAAAACAGAAACAAAAATAAAAAAAGTCAAAGGCAGAGGAGCTAAACTGAAAGAATTTCCAGTGGTCGAGGGTCGAGACTACAACAATTTGCCCAACAAAACAAATCCCCATGAAGCTAGAGTGATATACATAAGTGACTTAATAAAGAAATGGTGGAAAAGAGAGAGGTCTTTCCTACAGAAGAATTCTAATTAAAAGACAGGGAAGGACTAGGGGAAAAAGGAAACCACTATTAGAACATCAGGATAATATTTCACAGCAAGATCTATTGATGGATGCTAAGATGAATGGGCAAAACAACAGGAAGAGACAAAATAGTTGTGTGGCTGCAAAGCAGCACCCCCAAAATACTTATTAATTACTATGGTGCTTCTAACACATGTCCACAAATTCTTGGATCCTCCTCTCTCTGTGAGGTCAGCTTAATTCCCCTCTTGGTGAATATGGGATGGATTTAAGCCTCACTTAGGGAGAGGGAAAACTGCAGCATTAATAGTGAGTAGCACTGGTCACCACTGCCTTGACCATGTCAATCAAAGTGACATCACCAGTGATAAGATATATTGCTATCACAGGCGCTTGGATGCGGTGCTATGAGAAGGGCACGTTCCCCTGGTGAAATTCTCTCCCACATCCATAGCCCCGGTCTAATCATGAAAAAACACCAGACAGATCCAAATTCACGGACATTTTACAAAATGCCTGGCCAGCATTCGTCCAATACATCAAGACCACGAATGACAAAGAAAGATGGGAGATTGGGAACCTAAGGAGACGTGATCATTAAATGCAGTGTAGTATCATTGACTAAATCCTGAAACCAAAGAAACAGACATCAGTGGAAAAACTGAGAAAGCCAAAGAAAAGTTCACAGCTTAGAGAATAGTATTGGCCCAATGTTGAGGTCTGGGCTTTGAGGAGCAAGCCACGGTATAAGGTGTTCCCACCAGGAGGCGCTAGCTGGAGGAAGGGCACAGGGAACTCTCTGAACTATCTTTGCAGCTCTTCTAAGTGAGTCTAAAATCATTTCAAAATAACAAGCTTTGATAAATTAGGCGTAGCTTTTTACATACATGTATGACGTGGGATCAGCACGATGACCATGAACTTGCATACCAGGTCTCCCATGCCCAGGTAGAGGCAGACATCACATCCGTGCTCGTGTTCCCAATCAACTCCAAAGTAGTGGGGAAGAGTGAAGAGATGGAGAGCTTAGACTGTATTTAACATTTTATTTGTTTATTTGTCAGAGAGAGAGCACAAGTAAGGGAAGCAGCAGTCAGAGGTAGAAGCAGGCTCCCTGATGAGCAGAGAGCCTGACTCAGGACCCGATCCCAGGATCCTGGGATCATGACCTGAGCCGAAGGCAGACGCCTAACGACTGAGCCACCCGGAAGCCCCTGGACTGTGGTGACTAAGAAAGCTGCTCTTCTCCCTATGCTAGAGTACGCACACCTTTTATCCTACATCAGATCTCAAATTGTCTTTTCATCTGTCATTTTCCAAACTTTTAGATTCTTAGATTGTTTTCACCAATATATTTTGCCTGGAGATCATGTTTAAATCTCAATGCCTCCTCCTATTTTATTACCTAATTTTTTTTAAAGGTAGCTCTAGGTCCACACCTTTGACACCACTAAAGGATGTGCAATCTTGCAGGCGCCATGTATGAAAAATCTCATTTTGATTTGCACTGTGCGATGAACTGTGCCTCCCCTCCTACCCCAATATATAGGCTTTTAGCTATCAGTTTTGCTTTTTTCTTTTACTTTTCCCACTTTTCTTTCATAACAAGTGTATCACACTTTAAAAAGAACACAACCAGGTAGGTCCCAGATGGCGTGCTGAGGCATCTGGTTGCAACAAAGCATCCACAAAGACCCTGTGGGGATGGTTTAAGTTTTGAGGGAAACACAGTGACATCTGCCGGGTGATCTGCAAACTACTAGCTCTCGCGGTCCACAGTTTCAACATGAGATCATGCAACATTCCTTTCAACAATGTCATAACTTTATGAACCCCGGTTTTTGATGGTTGCTGTGATAAAAAGCAAATATCATGTGAAAATCATTGTGGTACAGGAAGTGAGGTGATGAGACATAATTCCAAGGTCTGAGAGTAATGTGGTGCCCAACACATATCCCATTAGTAACACATATCCCATTCTGTGGTTAAGAATGAAATAGAGATGGTTTTTCCTTTCTTCTTTCAATTTCATATACTTTTTTGATGACTACATAATATGCTTTGAGTTATTTAGACCAACCACTTAATCCAAGGACTTTGTGGGTATTTCCTTTGGCCTAGGGGACCATAAAAACATCACTGACACTAAATGGGCTATGAATAGACAAAGCCTGGTGACTTCTGTTCTAGGCAGTCTGCTTCTAACTTTCTGGTTTATACAGAGAAATGCATGTATCTTCTTCATACTGGAGCTCGTATGGATATGCAGATTTATAATTTTATAGATGAAGAAGCTGAGCTCCAAAAGGAAGTAGTCACACAGCTAACCAGACCCCTCTTTGTTACACCCCCACTGTTTCCCAGTCTGAGATTCCAAGATGGCAGACCCCCAGGGTTCCATCAGCACCAGCCTCAAGAATGTTTGCAGGGCCTTAAGAGTACTGTGCCTTGCCCTAGGCATGGTGTGGTCCCTGATTCACTGATAAATAAGAAATGTCTCAATATTACGTCGTTACTACTTTATTGAATCCAAAAAATGCATCTATCCTTTGATGGGATTCTCGTACATAGTAGATGACTCTGGAAAAAGAAAAACCATTGAGTTATTATCAATCACTGGTAGCTGCATGTGACTGGGCTTAGCGGAGCCTTTCCTGAAAGAAGGCTGGATAAGGGAGAAATGAGATCTCTGAAAGAAGGGGGGAAGGAGGGGATCTCAGATGGGGTTCGGTAGAAATAGACCGTTTTGGAGAGCTGTGTGCGGAAAGCATATGAAGAAAGGCTTGTGGGAGCTACAGGAAGAAGGCAGGCGGGCCTGCCATGCGCTTGTAATCCAGGCCCTGGCCATCCTACAGCGCACTCGACAGAGCTGCCTACAAAGTTTCCTCAAATTGAGGCAACAGGTCTTCGTACCCCAGCGTTAGTCGGCCGGTCACTGTGAGCCGCCATGGGAAGGAGGGGGAGGAGAGGTACCCGGAACAAGGCAGCTCCCTGCAGTCCGGGCTCTGCGTCGCAGTGAAGGGTACAGAGTCCCAGCAGACGGACACTAAAGCAAAAGTTCATTACAGCCGTGCTGAGGGTCCCGAAGGAGAATTCTAAAGATCTTGAGTTTAATAAAGGCGAAGAGCAAGTCCCTTAACTTCAGCTGGAAAGGTGGGGTGGGGTGGAGTGCAGAGCTTCAAGGAAGACTCCCTGGAAGGGGACATTTAGATTGAAGCCTCTGGTCTGCGGAGAGGTAAAGGGCTGGGGAAAGCAATAACGGACAGCATGTGCAAAGGTCCAGAGGCAGAAGGAGCAGCCCTTAGCAGAGCTTGGGGCAGGAGGGACCATCACAGATTGGGCCTGGAAGCTACTGACCAGGGAGGTAAGTAACATGATCAGATTTCTCGTTTCCTCTCTGGGATCCTTTCTCTCCCCTCAGGCTGATGTTTGATGATCAACTTAACCAATGTCACCGGATGCACATGTGACTTGCCCTACCCCCCCCCCCCAATGCCAGGGTCTCCATGGCAGCCAGCAGCCTCTCCGGGAGCCCCTAAGACCCATGATGTCCCACACACATCTGAAGATCCTCAGAGAAGAGAACAAAGACGGGGAAAGAAATCATTATCCTCAACCTCCTCCCAATGCCCCTTCCTGCCCAGAGCAGACAGAGCTGCCCCTCTCCAAAGAGCCTCGTGGGGGAAGTGGGGAGGGAAGTGAATAATCCCTTTGCCAAGCTCCCCCAGAAAACAGGGTGGAACGAATTAGCAGAGCTCAAAGGTCCCATCTGGGAAATCACTCGGGGTTTCCAGGATCTGACCCCATGGCAACTCTGAGGGCACGGGAGCAATCAAGGAAACACTGGCGGTGAGTCCTCCGTCCTACGTCTGTCCACCTCCGTGGGAACTTCTGCCGGAAGTCTGGGTGGGGGCCCAGAAGTGATCTGCACACACCCGGCCTGCCAGGACCACAGAGGTGGCTGGTCACCCTGTGTAAAACAATAGCATCCCCCAACCCCATCGGTTTTGAAAAAATGCTCCAACGGTTCAATTAAATCTGCAAATTGCTTTCTGGCTCTTTTGAATGATGCCATGGAGTCATCTCCTCGCCCAAGGCAACCACTTAAATTAGCTGACCCATGGTCCAGTCCGCCCCACACAGGCCGCCGAGGCAGGGTGGCCCGGTGAGTGACGTTGACCTAGCCCTTCATGTGCCAAGTGTCCTCTGTGCTTAACAGAAGTTCATCCATTTGATCCTCGCAATAGCACTGCGAGGCGGGCAACGTTACTGTCCCCGTGGCACAGATGGGGAAACTGAGGCACAGAGACATTAACTAGCATTCTTAGGACCACAGTTGGTAAGTGGCAGACCTGGGATTTATTTTTTTAATATTTCTTTTATTTATTTGACAGAGAGAGAGAGATCACAAGTAGGCAGAGAGGCAGGCAGAGAGAGAGGAGGAAGCAGGCTCCCCGCTGAGCAGAGAGCCCGATGCGGGCCTCGGTCCCAGGACCCTGAGATCATGACCTGAGCCGAAGGCAGAGGCTTTAACCCATTGAGCCACCCAGGTGCCCCAGACCTGGGATTTAAATGAGAGTGCGGTCACCAGTGCTTAAGATTTTATCTATTTATTTGACAGAGAGACAGAGCACAAGCTCTCTCTTTTAAACTGGGGCCTGCGGCACCAAGGGGTTCTATGGAACCCCCTCAGGGCAACAGGGTGGTGGCCTCCAATGTCTTCAATCAAGACAGGGATCTGTGTCATTGTTTTTTCTCTCCAGCATAAAGATTTTGGGAATAAAATTTTCCTAGGCTTCAAATGAATTTGCAAATCCTTGATGAGAGAGCTTTGTCTGACCAGGCAGGCGAATTGCCCTCTCTTCTCTGAAATGCTGCTTTAAAGATCTGAGTTAGAACCCAGGAATCAGGGCCAAGGATCCTGGCCAGCTCAATTGGAGAGGCACGTGACTCTTGATCTCAGGGTGATGAGTTCAAGGCCCATTGCGGGCATGGAGCTTACTCAAAAAAAAAACAAAAAAAAACAAAAGGCAGTATTGAATAAACACATCAGATGATTCTCATCTCCCCGTTGATTTGGGGAGGACGAAGGACATGTCTCTGGGTTTCACCTCCCTGTCCTTAGGGGGGACTAGGCCAAACCTCATGCCTCAGTTCCTCCCCTATTCCACCTCCCTCCTAGAGGTACACTGAGCTATAGAAGGTAAGGGACTGTCACGACATCGATAATGTGCTCCTTCCCAGCCACAGCTGAGGGGTAGGGCTGCTCCTGAGCTTGGGATGAGGCACAGCAAGGAGCTGCATGAGGAGGGAGGCTCTGGGGCAGGGTTTCTGGAGAAGGACACAACCTCAGCCCTGGATGGGGCACCACGAAGCTTACCACCAAAACTATCCTCATTCCTGCCTCTTTCCTGCAAGATACTGGGGCCCAGGGGCCCTTTCTCAGGTCTGGGCCTCACCTGGGTGCGGAAGCCAAGCAGTGCCTGGACCTGCCCCCAATCCCTCCCTCCTGGCATCTGCTGCCTCCTGGGGCTCTCCAGGGAAGCCCCTTCCTCAATGGCCAACCCTGCTCTCACTCCAGACCTTGCTCCCACATTTCCACGAAGTCTCTGAATTTTCTCATTTGTTTCTGAGATCTGGGGCTTGGGGTTCCAAGCCAGGCAGACCCCTTTGTTTCCATGTGATATCTGTCCCATCCCTCTTCCTAATCACAAAGGCTCTGCGTTAGAGCACAGGGTGAACTCCCAGGAGAAAAAGAACTGTTAACTTCTCCAACAAATGCACCCCCCCTTCACTGGATTCTGAGGGCTGGGCACCAGCAGAGGAATGCGGAGCTATGGGGAAATGGCATGAGGGTCAGAGGACCAACAACCCCAGGGAGTCTGAGCTGGGCTGGAAGGATGGGATGTCCTAAGATGGCTCTTCGGAGAAGAATCTGGTGAGCAGGACCTAGATGCTGAGAGATGGGGAAATTGCTAGGCGGATTCAAAGTGACCTACTGGGACAGTTCGGGGGCCAGGTGGCTGTGGTCTGCGGGAAAGAAGCACAGGGCCGGACATTCCGTAAGGGCGGGGAGCCAGATGCACAGGGCAAGGGGCGCCGGATTAGGTGTGCACTCCCCACGGTGCCCCTCCCATAAACGCTCCGTCAGGGGGCTCAGGCTCCTGGAGCTGGCTGGAGCCATGGCTCTGTCTTTCCTCCACCCTAGACTTGCAAATAGCCCCTGAAAGGAGAAGCAAAATAAGCTCGCATCCTTTCCCTGTGCAGAGCAACAGTCTGAAGAGCTAAAGAGAGCAAGGGGAAGGGACTAGAAAGACATAAAGGTGGCATTGAGGGAACCTGGACTCCTCTCTCCAGGATCCTTCCCCTGCGCTGGTGTCCAAAGTGTCTCACAGGCCGTGTTTCCATTATGTCCTCAGCACTCCCTGCAACCTCCTGTGGGCCCACCTGCTGTCACTGCACCCTGCAGATCCAGAGAGGTGACAGAAGCTGTGATGCCATGCCCAGGAGGACTTGCCCTCCCTGTGACCATACTTGCTCTGGAGGAGAGGGAAAGCTCTGGCTCGGCTGAGGGGCCTTGCCCATGAGGATGCTGCTGGGGAAGTCCATGGGGCCCTGGGTTCCAGTTCCAGCTCAGACGCCAGCTCGGTGGCCCTTCTCCTCTACGTCTCCACGTGCAGAACGTAAACCAGGCTGGAGATCCGAGGCCCTTCCTGGGCTGAGATTCTAAATCACCAGCTGCCATAGCCAGATGTCATCACTGAGAGCAGACGGGGAGCCTGCTTTGATCTTGCAACGGGGGGGGGGGGGCAGGCTCCCAGCCAAGGCCAAGGGCATGGTGGGCGGGGCTGGGAGCACAGGCTGGTGGGGAGGCTTCCCACGTGCTCAGCAGACATTGAAGCCAGCTCCTGGCATGGGTCTAGGACAGGATGGAGGAGGATAAGAGTTCAGAAGCCCCAGGACATGGTTCAGCCAGGGGCTCAGAGATGGGTCAGCTGTGTCCCTACGTCCCGATGAGCCTCTGGGCTAGACCTGGTGCAAAGCTCCAGGTGGGCACGTGCTTGTGGGTTTCCTGGGCATTGAGAGCCCCATGTCCAGAGTGCTCTCTCTCTCTCTCTCTTCTCTCTCTCTCTCTCTCTCTCTCACACACACACACACACACACATACACGCACGCACACACACATGCCAAGTGTGTATGGTCTTCAGATTTCATAGCCAGCAGACGCCGTTCCAGGGAAGACAGCAGAGCCACATTGAGTCGGGCTCTAACCTATGGCAAGGCTCAGCCGGAACCCCGGGGACTATTGGGCTGGCTGTTAAATTACTAACTACTTGAATATCAGAAGCACAAGCGGTCCCAACTCCGGGAGCACCACCCACCCCACCCCACCCTCATGCTCCAGGCCTGGGATCTCAAGACTTCCCCACCCGCCTACGACCACAGGGTGAGCCCTGGACACCGAGGGAGGGATGCCAGGCCCAGTCCAGCTCCAGGCTTGGCATCCCCTCCGAATGAGCAGCCCATGTTACGTGTATAGGCTAGCCTTCCCCCATATGATCTCCACTTCCATCCCAGTCCTTTCTGCTGCTTTCATCATATCCCTCTGCTGTAAAAGGAATTCTGGGTTCAGAAGAGAGTCAGAGCTACTGGGGTCCCTGCACATTCCCACCTCGAGTCTCGGGGTCCCAGTGCCAAGGCCAGATGTTCAGGAAATCCCCCAGGGGCTGCAGCTGGGCCGAGGGGACAGACAGAGGTCTCGCCCACGCTCGGGGTCACCTGCCCCTTTCCACACCCCCTCACGCAACAACCCAGGAACTCTGTCCCCTCGAGCCAGCCTTCTGATGACTATTCCACATCAGCTCAGCCCCTCAAAGCAGCAAGGCAGCCCCTCCCCATGGCCATTTGCAGACAACCAGGAAGGGATTTTAATCTCAGAAACAGTCAAGGTGGGGAAGGGGAATGAGGGGCGGCCAGGAGGGCCATATGGAACCTGTTTGAAGAGCTGGGTTGGAGCCCAGCTACACCCCCATGAGCTGGAGCACCAGGCCGGCTCTTGGCTATGCCTGCTCAGCTCTGGCCCGCGAGGGGAAGGAGCGTGGGAGAACAGACCGGCAGCTGTACTGCCTGTGCTCACCGGGCGGCTGTCGTCCAGGTGGGGACACAGGGGCTGCCAGGCCAACGGCTGGATGGGAGCTCTAGAAGGCCTGACAGCTCTACCCTAAGCCAGGGTCACAGGGGTCAGCAGAGTGGCATTTGGGGTCTACTGAAGGCAGTCTCAGGGCTGTCTGGGAACAGCGCGTGGCTCAGCCCTGCCATTTCCTCCGCCTGGCTCCTGGTGGAGATGATTCCGGAAAGCCTCAGACAGCACCATTTTGTCTCCGGCTTAGCTCCCCTGCCTGTGCACACAGACAGTCTCTGTAGCTCTGTTTACCCATTACTAAGCCCAGTCCCTCAACAGGATGTCGGCCTACGTGATGCCAAGTGGTCCTGCAGACGTCGTGACCCATGCGGCCACACCATGTGGACTTCAGCCTCACCGCATGGAACTCGGGACCGATGCGGATTTGGACTGACTTTGCTGGGTTTTGGACCAACTTCACCAAATTTCCAGCTCACCACCTCGGTACATGAGAAGCCTGCCTGAACTTCTGTCTAGACTCCCAGGGCTTCGGGATGAACGGACCGGGTTCCTGATTGATTTTGCAGAAGTTACAAGGCAATTTGACTGAAAGTAGCGTGGCCTGGGTTTCCCGAATTTTTAACCCACCCGAATGGATTTCTCGCTCGTTTGACTGAAAAGTTTTAGCCGATTTCATGGATTTGTTATTTTAAAAACAAAACTTCCCAAGTGTTGGACTGAGCTCTCTGGATTCTGTTGCCCCGAGCTGGCCAGATGATGGGGTACTCTTGGCACGAGACTAAATAACAGGAAATGGTGTGGGGAGTCTCGCCCGGCTGGCTCCCGGCCCACCCCCACCTCACACTCGCCTCACCCACCGCCAGCCTGCGCACCTGAGGGCGTGGGGCAGGCTGCGCCCAGCTTCCAACATTCTGGAATCTTCTAATGTTCCGGTGCCTGTTTATTACATTTCCATCACTTCCTGTCTCACTCCTTGTTTCCAGCATTGCCCAAGTCTCAGGGACAGGCATCGGCAGCTCTAAATAACAACGTTCCTCAGCCCCTCTGACCTGAGCTCCCATTTCTGTCCAGGAGGCACTACAGAACGGAGCTCAAGAGGGAGGGTTCTGGGGAGTTCCCACGTTTCTCTACTGGCACCTTAATGGGAACCGGATTGGCAAACCATTCACCAGCCCTAGGTGGGAGCCAGCGTTTGCCAGCCATGGGCTGGGAGCTGGGGACAGTGACAGTGGAGACACTGGACCCTGCTCCTGAGGCCCCGCGGGGCCTGTGGCCACACTGGTCTTCTTGTCTTCTCCGGGGTGGGAGAGGAGGCAGGCACTCTGGAGGACGTATGAATGAGAAGTAGTCATTCCTCACTGGAAAGAAAGCCCTTCTTCAACAGAAAAAGCTGGCAAGAGTGGCTGGGGGCTGCTGTCTTCAGTCTCCGTCTTAGTGTGATTTCCTCTGGGTTCTGTCCAAATGCCTTAACTCCCCTTCATCTCCTGTCTTCCGGCCTTTCTGCGTGCTGTTCTCTGCCCCGTGTGTCTTCCTCCTCCTTTATGTACTTATTCAGCATGTATTGAAAATCTTCCACATGTTAGACTGATTCAGGAGCTGGAAACACAAAGACACAATCCCTGCCTCGATGGCTCCTAGTGGCAGAGACACACAGACTGTCAGGGATCCCGGGCCTGGGACACCGAGGCCAACCAGGGCCACACAAGGGAGAGCATCAGGGAACTTTCCGGGGCCCTGTGGGAGTTTAATAAATATCTGTTCAAAGCAAGTCTGCGTATATACATGTGTTGGACCCACAAGTGTACACAGGCATGTATGTGACCCCGCGTCTGTAAGTGAGGACATGGTAGTCATGGGCCAGGGAGGGGAAGGGTAATTCTTGGGTCTCCTCACCCTGGTGTTTAGAAGCTGAAAGATTGATTCTGGGGGAATGGGTTTGAGGGGGGTGCAGGGAAGGGGGGCAAGATGATGAGATACCAATGTTTCAGCCTCCATCAGTGCCCCACTCACCACCAGCTCAGCCTGGATGCCGCGGCTTGGGGAGCCCACCAGAGACAGCCAGCCCATATCAACCAAAGGGACCCTCCTCCCAACACCCTACATGCATGCTCCCCCAAAATCCCTCCACTCATGAAAGAGCCCTCCACCACTCCAGCCCACAACTGGAGCTGGGTGGAAGGGTATCAAGGGACCTTAGCGTGCTGACCATTGAATGTTTGGGACGGAGACCTAAGGTTGGATCCCAGGTTAAGTTCTGTCCCAGTTGAAATCACGTGGCTTGTCTAGACCAAGGTGAGCCCAACCTGAGAGGCTTAGAGGCAACAAGAAGGTGCCCCAGGGGCAGAAATCCACAGGCTACCCCACGTGCCCTGTTGCCTGATGATGATAATGGTCCTGGCTTCCACGCAGGCCTTTGTCATTCCCAAGGAAACTCCGCACATCGTCCACTCAATCACCATTTGCTGAGCCGCTACTCTGTGCCTGGCACTGTACCTCGCTAATAAGAACATGAACAGGCACTGTGCTAAGCCCTTCACAGGCATCACTGTTTGGTTTGTAAAGGTGAAGACACAAGACTGTCCATTTCAATAAGGACGCACGATGCTAGGTAACAGCTTTAGAACCTCAACCCACCTCTCTCAGGTGACTCAAAACCTCCTTCTCCGACGCCCCAGGAGGGAAAGATGACCCGGCTCCAACAGCCATGTAGCCCACCCCAGAACACTTCCCGTCCTGCTGCCCCCAGATCCGAGCCCGTCCAGAGCGCCCACTGTGTCTGGTTTTGCCCCACACCCGGGGGCTCCCGCCCAGACCCTGGCATAGAGGACGCCCTGACAGGCAGGAGACAGACTCCGAGGAATGAGAACAGTAGTCCACCACCACTGGTTTGTGAGCATCAGCCCTGCTGGCCAGCTGCCCACCCCTCGGGGCTCGCCTCCCCCGGCTCCCTCCCCCAGGGCAGGAATGACCCAGCATTCCTCGCGGCTGAGGCAGAGACGCATTCTTTCTGGAACGTTCTTGCTTCATCCCCACCCATCCAGCCAAGGGCTTTGGGCTCCGTGACAAGGTCAGTAACTGCACAAATGTTGTCAGATCAGATCTATTTTCAGTTTTCAGACTGGCCAAACCGGGCCTGTTTCTCACCCACCTCTTCCTACCGTTCCATGTCAACTCGGTCCCTGAAGCGCTCGTGTCTCTCACTCAGAGCTAAGGACTCTCCCAGTGCTCTGCGACATACGCAGGGAGGGACCGCCTGCCGGAAGCAGCATGTGAATCACCAAGAGGCAAACAAGGGGCAGGGTTTCCAGACCCTTGAATTCCACCCCCAAAGTATAAGATGGCCAGGTGAGCCCCGGGGAACCCCCAAGCCCGTGGTCCTTGCCCCCTGTCCTCCAGGCTAGTGCATAAAGGTCACCTTCTCTTGGGACTCAGAAGTTTGGGAGGTCTAATTATTCAGAAACTGGAGGCCCACAGAAGAAAAACGGTTGCAGTAAGAAAACCTGAACTTAAGCCTTAGGCCTGCCCAGTGGCTCTGGGCATCAGTTTACCCATTGTGCTAAGGAGAGGGCTGGACTTTGTCTCTGAATACACTTCTGGCATTGGAAAGGGTCACGTGCTTTAACATGACCTACCTAGGAAAACCATGCTGGTCAGAAAGCTTTGTTTTCAAGGCACTGTTCTCTCATTCCATCTACTCTCACCCATTATCTCTGGCAGCACATGGAATTAATCATCCAAGTGCAACTTAGAGTAACAGTAAGATGAGGAGGAGAGGAGAGCTGACATTTATGGACCGCTTACCATGTGCCAGACCCCTTCTAAGTGTGTTCTCTGTGTACGAACTCGTGCAATTCTCCGATGACACAGGTGCGATGGTTATTACCGTCCTCCTCCGTCTAAGCAATGTGAGGCTCACAGAAGGAACACTGCACGCCAGGCTCGTGTGGCTGAAAAGCAGCCGAGCCCAGCTTTGAAGCAGGGCGGCTGTCTTCAGAGAGCACACATCCAGCCACCACGCTACACGGTCATAACCAGGTGAAAGAGAGCCGGCCCAAAGGGCAGATAGGGCTTGGGCATAAATTGTTCTAATTTCAGTTGGAGAAGTCAGAAGTGACCAAGACAGCAACAGATGATATCCCCTGGGAGCTCAGATGAGGGAACATTGCTTCCAGCTGCAAAGAGAGGGAGGTTTTACGGAGGAGGGAAAGTTTTAGCGGAGCCTTGGAGGACAGGTAGGATCTGGAGCCTCGGAGATTTGGGGAGAAGGACCAGTGGGGACTGCACTTAGGGGGAGCAGCTGGCTCTGCCAGGGAAGTAGAGGTGACAAAGGAAAGAGGCAGATCAGAGACAAGAATGAGAACGCCAGCCAAGTCGCAAAGGGTTGGAGACGCCCCTCTTCCACCGAACAAACCGATAGAGAGATGAATGCGTTTGTGGTGGGAGACGCGGCCAGGAATGTGCTTTGGGGATTGTGTGCAGTGAACAGAAGCAAGGAGGGGGGAGCCTGCCAGTGGGAGCAGTGCCCGCCCAGGGTTCTGGCTGGAGACAGTGCAGCCTAGGGGCTCCGTCAATGGGAGCCCAGTGCTCAGGGACGGGTGGGTAGAACCCATGAGGGGCTGCAGAAAGGCCCCCAGAAATAGGTAGGAAGAAACCTTAACCAGCATTAGGCCTGCCAGGAGAGGGCAAAAAAACTGCCTGTGGCCCCGGGGGAGAGTCGGAGGCGTGGACCTTCGGAGAGGCAGTCACTGCCAAAAACGTGGCCCAGGGAGGGGACGGGGCAAGAGGCACCAACCCTCAGATCTCCTCCTGGGGCTTTCTGTGGGCAGAAGCCAGAAGACAAGAAAGTCCCCATGAAGGACTGCAGGGATTGGTGTCTAGGGACAGGGATCAGAGCAGAGGAAGATAGAAGGAGAATGGAGGTAGGGAGGGGAAGGAGAGAGAGAAGATTCCACAGCCCATACCAGATTTCGAAGCTGTTGTAATACTTCAGGAAAGAGACGCTGAGACACTGAGCCGGGGCAGCTGCGGGGAGAAAAGGCGATGTTGGGGTCACGCGTGCAGGAGTTTAGGACAGGAAGATTGACAGAATTCGTCAAGTGCTTATCCGCAAAGCAAAGAAGAGGTGGTGCGGCCGCTAGGTGCCGGCGTCCCCACGGCAGGTCATCTATCTTAACTAAAGACCACGACAAAACCAGCCACAAGGCTCTGCTCTTGCAGAGATGCAGAACTTGAGCTCAACCCACGGTGACAAATGATATCCTGGGCAGGTTACCGTGGGAGGGCCAAGAAAGCAGAATCTTCTCCACCTAGCATAGTCACCAGTCCCCTGGCAACCGGCTCCTTGGGTGAACCACCTTCCCCGGTCTGCAGGGGAGGGAACTGAGGCCGGGGGGACACAGTGGTTAGGGTAATGTCGCAGAGCAAGACAGCCAGAGCGGAAACTAGAAGCTGTCGTGACAGATAACCGGCTGACCTAGTCCCCACGTGGGACTAGAGAAACCAGGAACCTTATTTCCATCTCCCCTCCGTGCCTACCCTCTTTATCCAACTCCTTTGCAGCCAGAGGCTCAAGAGGAACAGATCTCTGCCTTGGAAAAGACACAGGAGCTCATCAAAGATGGGGCCCGGCCAGGCATCCCCCTGCTCGAGCTCTGGTTCCACAGCGGGGTCTGCATCCAGCGGGTTACCGGGGCGGGGGTCGCAGGGAGAGATGGGGAAAGGGGCCGTACCAGCCGAAGCCCTGTAGAGTAGTTTCATTATCCCGAATTTTTGGCAATTCCTCAAGTCTGGCTCGTTTTCTGTCTAATTACATATCGCTGTGCCTATCCCCTGCATGTTATGTTTCACATAATAAATACATGGAAAGTTTCTCTCTTTTTCCATTAGCCCCTGCCCAGAAATGAACAGACTGCTGGTGTGCGCTTACACAATAAAGCAGCGGTCGTTTCAGATGCCGTGACACTTCATAACCTGAACTTTACGGGCCCCCATCGCTCTGATTCAGAGCGCTCAAAAGAGGGATCTGGGCTTTCTGCGTGTTTTTCTGCCCTGGAAGCAAAGGACGCTGGTCAGGCGTGATGATGTCCTGGGCGGGTGAGAAGCCCAGCCAAGCCCTCCGTATGGGGTCACGGCGTGTCAGGCTGTTGGAGGACGACATCCCAAAGGTTTTCCTGCAGTTGCCACATTACCAGAAACGCCTGGGTCTCGTTAAGTGCTGAACCATCACTCAGCACCTCATCTAACAATCAAGACACATGCATGTATTAAGCACCTTCTGCATGCCTAGGTCTGTTTTAGAGGGGCTTGTGTGTCCTGAGCCCAGAGTGTGAGCTCAGAGTTCCCCTATAGCCACTGTTACCGGTGTTCTCTTGTCATCTACCGTGAGGCTGGGCAGTGGTGGACAGGGGGCACAAAGAAGTGGAGGACGTGGTCCCGAAGTTCACATTCTGGATTTGAAGCCATGCTCATGGACGGCTGAGGACACCGTGGGAGGCACACGGGGGCGGCTGTGTGGGGCTGGAACTCCGTGCTCATCAATGCAGGAGGGGGTCCATGAGGGCAGCAAAATACGGGAAATGGATAAAGGGGTGCATGGCCAAAACTAGGGGGCACAATGTTTTGTGAGAGCATAAAACTGCTTACCATCAAGGCCTAAAATGCCTAACAGGCACCTCCCGTGGCAAGCACTAATTAAAGAGTGCCGGGCAGCCGGTAAGGCACAGAACACAGAGCTCCGCCTTCCCTGGCTGGTGGGACACAGCCTGTACCGAGGGAAGTGTAACGCGGTGTGCTGGTGTATGCAGGCCAGAGCCGAGGACCCCCAAGAGGTTCCTGCAGGACCAGCCATGAGGGTCCTTGGCTTCGTGCAGAGTAAAAGTCAAAGACGAGCCAGGAGGGAGTGAGAAGCAGAGTTTGTCGAAGATACAGACAGAGGAGCCTAGGTGGCTCAGTTTCTGCCTTTGACTCATGTCATGATCTTAGGGTCCTGGGATCGAGCCCCGTGTCAGGCTCTCTGTCTCACCGGCCCTCCCTTCTGCTCATGTTCTCTTTCGTGCTCTATCTCGCACACTCTCACTCTCTCTCTCAAATAAACAAATAAAATCTCCGGAAAAAAAAAAAAGAAGAAGAAGAAGAAAATAGAGAGTATAGGTATGGATAGAGTATCTAGGTTACTCAGAAACCAAGCTTTAGAGTGCAGAGCGCTGGGAATGCATCACAGTCAGGGTCACGGAGACAGGGGCACAGATACAGTGACCTTTGACCTGGCTAGTGACGAGAATGTGCATTGGGGGCTGAGGGAGGTCAGGGAGGGCAGATACTCCAAGCTGAATGGCCATTCCAACTTTGGGATGTCACACTGAATACCATAATCCATTGAATGTGAATTCCATAAAGGCAAGAACCTTGTCTGGTCTTCCAACACGAGCTGGAACATCCCAGATGCTCAAAAATTAGGCACTGAATGGAAGAAATAATGGTCATCAAACCATGTCCAGTGCCTTCTGTCTGTCCCCTCCAGGTCCACTCCCCTCCTGTCTCCACCTTGTTCTCTGCCCAGGAGATGCTCAGGCATGAACTACCTCAGCGGGCTCTCTCGCCCTCTGGCATGCTAAGGTTTGCCCAATGGGGAGCCAGCGTAGGAGACGAGGGAGGGAGGGGGGTGAAGTCCAGGTACGTGGTTCCCTCCCTACAGGCTGTCTGTCCTCCGAGGGCTAGGCACTGCACGGCAGCTCCTCTCGAGGTAGCCTCCATACAACATAGTATGAACTCCCTGGGTGCTGGCAAACTCTCCCTGTTGTAAACGAGACTAGGGATGGGCCACCCAGATCCCTGCACCACCCCTAACAGTTCTCCTCACCCTGGCCACGCTGCTGTAAATATCTCCGTGTAAATTAAACCTCCTCGAAGTCTGATTTGAATGTACCATCTGGTCCTTTCTGAGACCTCCCTGACACGTTCCCCAGCTTCATATTCCTTGTAGTGAAGTTCAAATACAATGCTGTCCTTGTCATCGCAATTCTGGGGGTTCGGTGGAAGATGGAAGCCGTTTCATGGATGCTTAACCCAGCATAGCTTCTCTAATTCTAACCTTTTTTCCTACTCCATAAATACCGTAGAACAGAAAAGGCCCTCTAAAATGCATAGAGAGCTTGAAAAGAGTTCAAGTGAATGAAACCGGCTGGCGATGTCAATCGCAAATCTCTTCTCCCTGTCCCCTTTGTCTTCTGGTAGCTTCCATGGACAACCACTGCCCACACAAATGGCAGCAGAAATCAAAGAGCAAAGAACAGTAGATCTTAAAGGAATCTACAGAACCATCTAGACCAACCTTTCCTTCACCACCACCTCTCCTTCCACCCCACCCCCACCATTACCACCATGCCCCCCACCACCGTCTCCACCACCTCC
>PITA01016253.1:0-47203 GCA_004023965.1 Spilogale gracilis
TAAAAGGAACATGGGCACAAGTAATTTAATATAATAGAAAGTATACGTTAGAAGAACAAGAACTTTTACCTGCATGCTACCACCCAGTACCTAGAACAGTGCCCAGCAGGCCCTCAACAAATGTAGGCTGAAAGAATGACTAAGCCTATGATAATTAAGTCCTGCAAACCAACATTCAAATTCTTATTAGGAAACACTGAGTCTCTCTAAATCTTGGTTTTCTCATCTATAAAACAGGGGTGATAATAACAGTCTCTCAGAACAACCATGAAGAGTAAATGAGATAATGCATGAAAAGCCCTTAGCTGTCAAATAGCACTCAGTAAATGGAAACCACTACTATTATCATCCATAATAGTGTATTCAAAGAACATTGACATTTATACAGAAACTAGCTACTGAATAATGAGAACAAAGCCACAGGCCTGTTCTCTGGGACACCAGCATGCACTTCAGTGACTATCAAGCATTGTCAAGCACTGCAGACACAGTGGACTTCTTAAATGTGTGCATGCAGTTGTTCAACTGAAGTTAACAGTTGACACTAAGCTTCTCAACAGGAATTAAAATGGGTTGTTTGGTGGCCCCCCAACCCATGGTCAGCTACTGTGCATAAGTAGGGAGAAGTTTTACTGCTTTTCAACCTCTGCTAAGGCTAACTGCCTTTGTTCTGCTCAATACCCAAAGGCCTCATACCAACAATGAAATAACTAAATAAGAATATTCAATACTGCCTGTAGGCTGGGTCTGGTCTATGTATTTTATCATCTCATTTTGTCTTTACCTTTGAAAGGAAGGTGCACTGGGAAGGAATAATTTGCCCAAAGTCATACAGCTACTAAGTTGTCAAGATGCAACTTCAACCCATGCTCCTACCAGTCTTGAAAAACCCTTATATCAAAGCAGTCACAAATACAGGCTATTAGAAATAAGGGAAATAGATTTACCAACAGTCCCATGTTCTAGTGCTTCTGACAAATACCATTGACAAATACCATTACATAAACTAAAAAACCAATGACTTGCTTAACAGATTAATAAACAGGAGCCCAACTTATTTATCTTGTTTGTTTTAGTCAGGAGCTCATAAATTCATGTAGAAGTAGTTTTGACTAATAAATAACTATAATTTCTAACCAAAATTCCACAAATTTTTAGCAATTATTTTTGGCTAGAAAACAGTATAAGTGTATAGGAAGTCACAAAAGAAGCAACATGAAGGAGGCATTCAGGGCATTAAAGTCTATCTTTAAAGAATATTTATTTAATGCTTAAGATACCAAGAATAGTCCCTGTGAGGAAAATGGATACAAGGATAGAAATAAATAATTTATTTCAAGTATATTTTTTAAAAAATACCCTTCTATATACTAGGAAAAAAGGAAGAAAATAGTCCAGATTAGTGCAGAAGTTATCTTTCACCCATAAAATTATGCATATATTTTGTTTAATTCTTTATATTCTCTATTTTTACAATAAACTAAATATTTTTACAATTTCAAAGTCATTGAATTCAAACCGTGGCAGTGGAGAACAATAAATATTGAGTGTTCAGGATTCCAGACTTAAAGACTATAGATGTTAAGTCAATAAGTGATCAATCTAACATAAAATGTTATTAAATTAATGCAATTCTTAAAATATATAATTTAAATAGCTCCAAACTGCAGGATGCAACATTCTCTTCATGGTAAACTGTAAGATTACACTTAGAATCCCTAAAATATAAGGTATTTTCCTTCCTCTGCTCTCAAAGAAATTTATATTTATGTTGAAATTTATATTTAAAATATACTTTAAAGTGCAATATAAGGGTCTGGATCTTCTGGCAGGAAGTCATTCATTAAAGTCCAATATGACAAAGTAGGGAATACTATGAAACAGGGACTTTTGTAAACTTTCCTAAATAGAAAGCGATCACTTGTGCAACGGCATTTTCAAATGAGTCCTTTGAGGTGACAATCTGTACCTTTAGCACATACTGCCCAGTGAACAAGACAAAATACTTCAATACAAAAAGTTCTATGTCTACTTTGAACTTCTGATATTTATTTATTGTTAGTCCTATAGTTTTGATGTGATCTCTAAAAAGTTGAGAATCAAAGCTTTTTCTACAGTCATAGATGCCTCTGACTTTGAGTCAAAACACAAAGCTCTTTTGCAGAGGCAAGATGGTAAAAATGTCATGGTTTCAAAATGATAAAGTTTTAAAATGAAATACAACCCCACTGGGCCTCAGTAACTGGCATACAACCAAACATAATCCCAAGGAAAATAAACTAGTAAGTTACATTAAAGAGGGAAACTTTAAAAAGATTCCTAAAGATGTGGAGAACATAATGAACAATTTAAAAAATCAAAAATAGCCACAAAATTCATGTGATCCAAATCTGCCTTGAGTTTTTCTCACATGATTGAGTGACTATACTCAAATCTTAATTGGGATTCTGTTGTGTGAGAGTTTACAGTTGAAAGTCATTCTAATAAAAAGGAACGTTGACGATAGCGCTTACATTTAATAAAAGATCTGCAGTTGAGCAAACAATATGCTAAAAATTCATTTTAGATTTGTAACTAGTTTACATGGATTTAGCTAAATTCTTATATAGAAAAGGAATTTAAAAAAACAAGCTCTAAAGAGGAGTCTCTATTAGCACACACATCAATGCCTCTCCCATTCCATCTCTGCCTGTAGAAATCCCTTTCTACTTTTTTTTAAAAAAAGATTTTATTTATTTATTTGACAGAGAGAGAAGTCACAAGTAGGCAGAGAGAGAGGAGGAGGCTGCCGAGCAGAGAACCGATGCGGATCTCGATCCCAGGACCCTGAGATCATGACCTGAGCTGAAGTCAGAGGCTTTAACCCACTGAGCCACCCAGGCGTCCCCTTTCTACTTTTAAGGTCCACCCTAAATGCTCCACTTCAGGAAGCATTTCTTGACCCTAATAAGCAAACACCATTTTCTACATTTCTATTTTGAACTTCTGTGGCTACTTACATTTTATCTTTTCTATGGTACATGTTTTCTGTCAAAAACCAGGTAGGTAAAGTATCTGGCACCGTACGGAGAAAACACAGACAACATGTGAGCTCCTATGTCTCCCCATCTAGATTTTCTTCTTCATCTCTAGCACTCTCAACTAGACTATAACATAATGAAGGCCTGAGACCAAACTGAATCTACCTTTTTATCTCCTACAGAATATAGATCAATGCCTTGACCTTATTAGCTCTTATACTGCAAGTTTATATTACTAGTAACCGTATATACGGACTGAGAAAATATCTCAGTGTTGTTTCATCGTCCATAATTTCAAGGCATCTTGATAGGTTTTCCATACACACCTATGAAAGACATGTTCTAAATCATATACTTACTTTTTTGTAAACTATGCTCAATCTTGTCAAATAATAAAGAAAATGGTAAGGTACCAACATCTTAAATCTTATAATGAACGTCAACAGTTGTCAACTTTACCCTTTCTCAAACTCAAACCCATTCCTTTAGCACCAATACTCTCAAAAGTTTGTTTTTACTTCTTTTGGCTATTTCCATGTGGGTATTCCATTGTTTCTTGACCAATTTTATATGTTACTTATTATTTCCTGCTATGATAGAAGACAATATAAGTTAGATGACTGACTGCCACTTCCTCTTGCCCTCCACCCATCCATTCAATCATTGTTCTTAGTTATTCTGTTATATTGTCTTAGTTTAATAACTTTAAATGACTTAAAATATACGGTTCAAATATAAATAGATCCTATATTTGCAAATTAACAAAGTGGTATAAAAAAGCAGATTTTGATACTACATTGACCTAGATCTGAATTCCATTTTTATGTGACCCTAAGTCATTAAATAATGAACCTCATTTTTCTCATTTATAAAATGGAAAGGAGGAAATTTTTGAAAGGCTCCATTAAAAATTATGGACAATTGTTTACATACATGAAAATATGTCTCATAGTGTTAGATCATCAAGTGATGATCAATTTTCTATGTCTCATCTTGTCTAATTTTATAATGACATATTCCATCTCTGAAAAATGAAGGCCAATTCCAAGTTTAGAGTCTAGACTAAATAAAAACAATGCATTAAAAAAACTCTAATTGGACTTGGATAGTTATTTCATGTTGAAACAGAAATAAAGAGAAGTGTGACAAGTTAAATCTTACCTTCACCATGCAACACAAAAGATGGGGAATTCTGTAAAGTAGGCTAAAGGGGACAATGATATTTTCTGTGATTTCCTCATAATGAATGATGCTTGATCTGAGCATCTGTCTACAATTCTATTTATATTCTGCAAATAAAAATTGATAGTTCCTGTCCTGAGAGGTATTTTTAATACAAATTGTCAAATGCAACATTTTTACAGAACAGGAAACAGTGATATATCAAAACTTGATATAAAAATCAAAAATAAATCCTCACACGTAATATTTTTGGACTTAATAGGCTGCAAAAGTACCATTCTTGTAATTTAGAATTTGTTTTCAATTCCCTATAGTGAATTCAGTGTTTCTATGACAGTGTTAAGATGAAGCACAGTATTAAGAAGGGGGAGAGGTACGTTCTGTCTTTACAAATTTTCCCTGCATCAGACAGTGTTCAAGATATATCTTTTAAGAAGGAAAAATATAAATTCAGTTCTTCTGAAGGATCTGAAATTGGAAATCCTACATTCACATGTGGGATATTCCACTGTTTCTGGAAAAACTTTCCATCTCTGTGTCTTAACTTCATTTATAGTGCTTAGCAAAATCTATTTAGCATGCTATAAGCTAAAAAGGTTTTGCAAGAGAGGAAGCTTCATAAGTGCTATTGTAAAAAGCTACATAAATCGCTCATATTAGTGTTGCATAACTATAAATCTAGTGACATTACAAGATCGTTCTCTTACAAAAGAAAGCTACACATTGTATTAGAAGGAACAAACAGACTAATTCACCCACACAATTCACTGTAAAAGCTAGATATTCTTTCAAATGATTAACACTGAGTAGTTCTAGGGACTCAATTCTGGACTGGGTCCTGACTAGAGAACCACACTAGGCTAACAGTGGGTAGATGTTTTCAGGTATAAAATGGAAAGAGTAATTCTAATACTTGAGCCAGTAATGGCTGACTTTCAAAAAACTGTTTTCATGTTTCTCAGGATTGGCAAAACAGTGTCTCCTAAATTATAATGCATCCTTGCACTAGAAGTTCCAAAGAGGGCTTGGAAATTAGAGCTGCAAAACTCTAAAGGGCAGAAAGGATCTGTGAGTCTTACAGGCAGGGCTCTGTGGGGGGGCAAAAGGTGGGGGGCTTTCCACTCTCTAGCTGCCTAGTTCTGTTGCTATAATGACATGCATTCTTACAGAAGAAACTCTGGAAAAAGATTCAGGATTATGAAGGTTTGCAAATAGAAACCATGAGACCTTCAGCATGACTATAATATTGCTTATTCTCTTAACTTGTGTGATAAATCTACAGAAGAGCTTGAGATGAATGTATGAGAGTATGGCCTTGCAAAACAACAAAACTTATCAGCACTAAGGTTCTGTCCATTTTGTACATGACCCTCACCTCTAATTGAGGAAATTAAGCAGAGTAGAAGTTTACTATTAACTATCTACCACAATTAAGGGCATAGGTTGGGGTTAAGTCATTAGAGTTGTATGGTCTTGAGATAAATTTTAATTTAAATCTCTCCCATTTTCTTAAATATAAAATTTTTGAAATAACCTTGGACAGAAGAGTTTTATGTTTCACAAAACACAACTGTTGTTCCAGAAATTAGTCATTTGGTTTTCCTTGTGGCTGCCTTTTCTATATCTTTTCTTCATTCATTTTGTGTGTTCAAATGGTTGTGGAAAGATTCTTCAGAAAATTATCTCTATGCATCATATAAGTCAAAATATGTGCATATGTCTCTCAGCAAAGGGGAAAGAAAATGTAAATATCTAAGGAAATAATTTGGCAAATATTTTTAGAAAACACAATTTTGTTACTCAGCAAATGAGAGCAAGGAACACAGATACCAATGTCCAAAATAGTTTGTTTTTGTAAGCACCCCGTATTTACTAAACTTACATCACACATTAAAAAAAAGAAACATTTAAAGAGGAAGAGATTCAAATGAAGGATGATTAGGGTTATTTCCAAATCATACCACTGACTGTTCTGAAAGACTGTGCATTCACCTTCAATGCAATGAGAAATGAAAGAGAAGTCCAAAGTAATTCTTATAGTTCTTCTACCACATAATTTCAAAGCTATGTGGAAGACCTCATCTTCCAGTCACATGAAAAATCCATTTCACAAATAAAACAAACATGTAATTTCACCCAGCTTCAGATCTATTCAGGAAAAGTAGCCAGGTTCGGTATAGAAGCTTCAGTTACAATTCTCAATGTTTATTTCCAAATAAAGTGATAACAAAAACACCAAAACTGCACACTCAACTATTTCTCATCTTCAAGGGGGTAAAAATGGCACAGCTGGGGAAAAAAACCCACTCATAAGAAATTAAAAACACAGAGGTCTTAGGGTGCACCAATTACTAATTTTATACATTTGGGCAAGCAATTTCATTTCCTGAGCCACAGAAAATAGGAATAATTCCTATTGGACTGCTGGAAGAACTAAGTGAGATGTAGGAGAAATTTCCAATCCTTCTTTGGAAACAATGAAGCATCATTTAATGTAAGGTGGTTGTATTATGATCTGTATTGTTGTAAAGAATAGCCATCCATTTGCTTTTTCCTTACTTTTTCCCTAAAGAATGAGTGAATCTCCACTCTGATTTTGGCAAAACGGAGATAAGTTAGCCTTCATCTCAAGGAATTTGGCTTTTTAGGAAAGACACAAGTCTTTCTTGTTTTTTTTTTTTTTCTTTAATCTCTCCTTCTTGCTCCTTGTCTCTCCCCGTCCCTTTCCCCATAGCTCCTGGTACTGCTGTTTAAGGGGTAAAAGAAAATGTGAAAGGCGCTTGCTGAATTCAGTCTGTTCCCTAATTTGAGGTCAGAGCTTGACATGAGGGCCAGAAAGTAATTGCTAAAACTCACGGAAATGGGAATGTGTTCTATAATACTGGAACTAGAAAGAGGGAGGGTGAAATAAATCTCTACTCCCTTCTACAATATGGTCTTCTTATGCTAAGGTGAAAACTATTACATGGAATGTAATTTAAATTTTTCAAGGCTTTGTTAAACTAACTTGCTAGAAATATATTGCCACCACATCATTTGAAGAGGAAGGTAACATCAGAACATTGAATAAGAGAATCAGACTACCTGATGTGGAATCTTGCCTCTGCCATTTACTGGCTGTATGTCCTATTTAACCATCTCTGTGCCTTGGTTTCCCCATCCATAAAAGAAAGGATAACAGCATGAGATTAGGGAAATTAAATGAGATAAGGAATGATGCAAGCAGCTTAACGCTTCTTGAGGTTCAGAATATGGTAAAGTGATTAATAAATTGTAGCTATAATTTTATTTCTGTCAAACACTTAATACCTCTGTATAAAGACAGAACTTACATTCTAGCTTAACTAGAAACAACAAAATCCTAAAGTGTCTCTTGTGTGAAATCAACTGGCCCCAGCCTTTAGATACTATATATATATATATATATATATATATGCAATATATATAAAATAATCAGGCATAAAGGGCTGCTCAGGTTTTAAATGAAAAGATAGAAGGAATTGTGTTAGAAATTATTTGGGAAAACCATCGAACATATCAGTAAAAACACCATTTTATAAACTCTAAAAGAAAATAAAAGACAAATTCTGGGACTGAGGATATTCCTCTGGGACTGAACGGTAGGCCTAACAGATAAAAGAAAAGCAATCAAATAAGTATTTTAGATTGCAGAAAGCTTCTAATTCTATCTATATGGCATAGTCATTAAACTTGGATAGTGTGATCTATACCCACAAAGTTTTACAGTTTTAAACTCAAAAAATTGCAGTCAATACTTCAGTTTTCTCTGCTCTTGGTCCTTAAATTATAGTCCCAAGCTTAGTGCCATTTAATACTTCGAATATTGGCCTATAAAGGGGGAATAGAAAATAATATTCATTAATTATGAGTGGCTAAAAGATAAGGTCAAATTGAAATCAACACACAAGAGAAATATCTGGAACAATAATAAGAAAAACAAAACCACACATATAAAAGACAAAGGTAAACAGTTCCTGTGTCATACAGCATAATGAGACTATTCATTCTAGCACACGTTGAAAAATTGCTCTAGGGTACAGTGACTGAGCAAGAAAGGGTTCTGGGACATATTCACTCTCAGCCTTCTGAATTTTGTCTGTGTTGTGATGAAAACAAAAATGATCCCTACTATTTATTACTGAGCACCTGTCTTGTGCCAAGGATCATATTGAGCATTTAACATTAATGAATTTAACTTGACCTAACACTGTTATATAGAGTTGCCAGCTATAGTGCATAAGAATACAGAGTGCCCAATTAAATTTGAATTTCTAATAAACAACTAGTAATTTTTTATTGTAAGGTGCCCCATGCAACATTGGGAAATACACCAAAAAGCATTTCCTGTTTATTTGAAATATAACTATGAGTTCTGTTTTTCATCTGGCAACTCTAATACCATAAAATAGGTATAATAGCCTCATTTTGCTGGCCAGAAAACTGAGAGTCACAGAAATTAAGTCACTTGCCCAAGTCTGCATAGCTATCAGACAGCATATCTGGGTTCAAAATCTCTTAACAAAGGCTGCATTCATAACCAGTACAATGCACTGTCTCTATTATTATGTTCTCTCCTATATATGAACGGCCATCCTTCCATCCTCCTGTTGATAGTCTAGTTTGACCTTCAAAGTCCAAAGTAGATTATATACCTTGTGAATCCTTAAATTTTTCTCACTAAGAATATTCCATAACTTTATTTATATCTTTGTTCCAGCCCTTACAACAGTTTGGCTTCTAATATAACAGGCTACATACAGGTTGCTGTAGTGGACATTCTTGTACGTACATTTCTCTTTTCTAACATCCCCTCTATTTCCTTTTGGGGCAGGTTACCCTTCTCCTACCATATGTAGTCCAGGAGGTTCTACAATCCTATTAGAACAGCTGAAGGGAGAAGTCTCCTTCTGTCCCAGCCTTTCTTTCATCACCATCTCAGCCAAGGAAAAGGTCCATGGCCAATAAGACTCTCTTTCCCACGTCTTCAAAGCTTGAGCCAAATATTGCAAAACTAAGACAAATGGTAAGGTTCATTTATTTCAAATAATCAAATAATTCATTTATTGGTTTCTGTTCCTTTTCCAAGGTTGTTTCCATCCATTTCCATACATATCCTCCAGATTTAAATTCCTTCTTTGCTTGGATTAAATAATTAGTTTCAGTTATTATTAACCAAAGAACCCTGGCTGATTTCTCTTTGTACAGGACTGTAAGCTTCCTAAGGTTCATGTATAATAGAGTCCTACATCATTCCACTCCCAACAAGTTATCTTCTAAATAAACATTTGTTTGTACATCGTAGGAACTCAGAAATTTTTGTAAACTCAAAGGGGGATAAATTAATTGAAACTGTTCAGGACTGATAACATAGAAGATCAACAAAACTCTTATTTTTTTCCTTTTTGTCCTTCACAACCACTCTGAGTGAGCTTTTAGAGAGCACTTTGAGAATTGGGATTATTAACTTTGTAAAAAAAAAAGATGATCACATAATGGGACTCAATATTACTGAATGTCCATGATGCTTCTAAGATCTATGACTCACTACAAATAAGTTTGAAAGCTCTTTTATAATCTCCCAACAGAGAGCTATGATGCATTAGTGTAAGTATACTTGTATAAAAATAAGAGTGTAACTGAAGTCACATCTACCTTGCAGAATAATTTAAATATACATATTTAAAAACAGGATTTTAATTATAATTTGTCTAAAATAATTTTTAAATACAATTCAGTACTAAAGAATTGATTTATATTTTCTACCATTAGCCAATGCAAGTAGGGTTTAATATCTATGAGAAAATTATGGATAAACATAGTGATGTTTTTAAGGTGAGATCAGTCACTTGAGATATGCTAAATTTGCTCACAATGACATTACACCACTAGGAAATACTTTAAGATTTCTTTAAATTTTTATTACTTTAATTTCAGCAGAGGATGTCAACTAACCACTGAATGATTCTACCTGGGTCACACATGAACAAAATACTCGATGTAATTCTGGGCACTGTGTAGTCAAAGAGACAGTAATTGAAATAAGATGTTTTCTAATAGCAGAGTGAGTAGGATGGTAAACAATCTGAATACCATATCACTGAAGGAAGCTTCAAAGAAACTTAAGGAAATGTTTCAGTTGGCAAATAGCTCAAGATGAGTTTATAAAGGAACATCATTTGAAGGAATTAGATTTAGCCTGTGTAACTTCAGAATGCAAACCTGTATCCAGTGGAATAGATTTTGACAAACAGCAAATAATCATTTAGTAAACTTTCTCTGAATAAAGCATGGAGTTAGTGGAAATGGAGAATATAAAGCTAAATTGAATACAGTCCCTGCCTTCCAGGAGAACTAGGAAATATTAAAAAAAAAAAAAGGACTTTGATAATGTTTCTTAATTCTGTGGAAGTACTGAAAAGTGGGAGACCAACTCTGACCAATGAGATCTACAAAAGCTTTTGAGAGGATGTGAAACTGGGTTACATTTTGAGGAAAGAGAAGGGCTAAGCAGAGGTTTACTTGGGGAAGAGGCATTTCCAAAAGTGGGAGGAGCTTACTTGAGAAGTAGTGAAGAGCCATAGATGGTTAAAGTAGAGTAAGGCAGGCTGGGGTACAAAAGATAAGCCAGGAAAAAAAGTGAGAGGTTAAACTATAGAGGGCTTGAGAAACTGGACTTTTTTCTGGACATCCATAATGATTATTAAATAGAGGAGGGATAATATTAATGATCTTTGGAGGAAAACATATGGGATGGTCCAGAAAAGTGAAAAACTGTTGAATGCAATTCCCCAACATCTACATCCCTTCCACTGAGCCCTCCAGAACTCTCCTCCCATCATCAGTCTTTTCTCAGATTGTTCACGTCATCATCTTGCTCTTATCAAAACCTGGATCTTCCGGAGGTCATGACTTCCCCGTGGATCTTTCCAATGGTACTATTCTCCTACAGTCCTAACACCAATGGACCCGGAAAGGAAGAGGTATCTTCCTTAAGTATTAGTGGCACCTTCAGACCACCAGTCTTCCCTATTCCATAAACATCTGCAGTCTTGAATCTCATGTAGTTATATTTCAATCATTCATCATATACTTTCAATCCTTCATCATCGAATTCGCCTGCTGCCTCCAGGTCATGCTCCCTCATTTCTGGATGAGGTCAAATTGTGGCTTATTATCCCTCTTCTAAATTCCATTCAATCCTTGACAGTTTCAATATCTCTACAGATGATCTTCCCCAAACCCTTACCTCTCAGTCCCTAAGAATTCTTTCCTCTAATGATCTTGCCCTCCACCCTATTACAGCCATGCATTTCACACCCTAGTGCAGACCTTGTCATTACTAATAGAAAACTCCTCCTTAATATCAGTGCCAGTCACTCCACTCACTCTTTTACAACCACCTCTTAACTTTTTAGCTCTACTTCTCCCTACCCTAACCTGACAACTTTTCAATCCACTTGGAACCTTCAGCCTATTCTATCAACTTCCCATTAACCCTCAATCCCTTATTGGCTACACCCCCTCTTTACCAAGCTTGAATCACATAACCAATTGTCATCATTCCCTCTCAAGCACCTCCGCTTCTCTATTTCCTAATTCCTTGGCAAAATCACAACCTTGACTAAATGTAACTGCATCTATTCTATGTCTTCATGCATGTACCTAAACAATGTTAAAGAGCACACAACCATGATGACTTGTCCTAATTTCATGACCATGAATCTCAAATAGCCCTTTAATGTGGGCTTTCAATCATATTTCCCCCATCCATACCACTGATCTTTATACCATCTCCCTCTCCCTCCCTCTCTGTACAGGACTTTATTCACATTCTCAGTGATGACCTTGCTTCCCACATTACAGATAAAACTGATATAGTAGGAAACCCTCATCACAAAGCCAACAGCTACACTCTCCCTTCCCATCTGTTACCACAGAAAAATTATTCATAATTCTATTATGTATAACTCTCATCTCTCACTGACACCCATATCATGAATTCTCCCTTCTCTAGAACATCATAACTTATCTGATGGAGATGTGCTATTTTGGAAAAAAAACAAAATGCCCTTTTGACTTTACTTCTTCTCTAGCCATGGCCTTATTTCTTCACTAGCCATCACACCAAGACTGCTTTTAAAAGTTGTCTATAGTCATAATATCTAATTCATATCCCTCCATTTTCTCTTAAACCCACTTCATTCATTTGTTTTTATCCTTTTTAATAATTTATTTTTTCAGTGTTCCAAGATTCATTGTTTCTTTGTTTTTAAAGATTTTATTTATTTTATTTGACAGAGAGAGACACAGTGAGAGAGGGAACACAAGCAAGGAGAGGGGGAGAGGGAGAGGGAGAAGCAGGCTTCCTGCCAAGCAAGGAACCCGATGCGGGGCTTGATGCAGGGCTAAATTCCAGGGCCTTGGGATCATGACCTGAGCTGAAGGCAAACATAATGACGGAACCACCTGGTGCCACTAAACCCACTTTAATCAGGGTTTCATCCCCATCACACTTCACCAAAACTATTCTTATCAAAATCATCATTGATTGCCACTTTACAAAAATCAATGGCCAACTCTTAGCTCTTTTCTTACTGGAGGTTTCAGCAACATTTAATCTACATAATCAACCCTCTCTTCTTGATAAACTTTACTTCCAAAACATGTAATTTCTAGTTTCTTGATATCCCTGACATTCATTCTTTCTTGGTCTTCATTCTTTCCTACCTTTACTATTACAGTCACCCAGATTCCAGCCCTTCATTCTCTCCTCTTCTCCATCTTTACTTCTTTTGTCATCTCTTTTCATCACATGACTTTAAAGACCATTTATACGTCAACAACAGTTGATTTTGTATCTCCTTCCCAGACCAATCTCTCAAATTCCAGACATGTTTATTCCACTCACCCACATGACCTCATTAGTCCTCAATATTATCATGTCTACAATTGGATTTCTGATTTTTGCCCTAATTTTTCCCTAAGACTCACTGAATCTACTTAACCTGCAGTCTTCTCCATCTCAGTTAATACCAATCCAATTTATTCAGGCAAAACACCTTAAAGCCATCCTTAGCTCTCCTTTCTCTCTTACCCCACACCCAATCCACTGGGAAATCTTGATGGTCCAACTTTAAAAATACTTCTAGAATCCAAATTGTCACTGCCATTTCTGCCACTACTAGTTAGAGTCACCATGGTCCCTTTTACCAGACTATTATGATGGCCTTCTATCTGACCTGTCTCCTTTCACCTTCTCCATCTGTAGTGTATTCTCACATAGTTACCAATGTGGGCCTCTTAAAATATAAGTCACATCAGGGCACCTGGTTGGTTCAATCAGTTAAGCATCCTCCTCTTGATTTTGACTCAGGTCATGATCGCAGGATCTTGGCATCAAGCCCTGCATAAGGTTCTGCACTCACTGGGGAATCTCCTTGAGGATTCTCTCTCCTCTTCCTCGGGCCCTCCCCCCACATGCTCACACTCTCCTTCTCTCTCTCCCAAATAAATAAGTTAATTTTGAAAAAAAAAAAGTAAGTCAGAGCATGGGATTCTTCTGCTCAAAAACCTCTAAGAAGTCCCATTTTGCAAAGAGTTCTAAGTTGTTATAATGGCCTACAAGGCCCTGCTCTATCTGATCTATCTAGGCTGATGTATCCCCTCACTCCAGGCTCAGGGGTCTCTGTGCTGTGCCCCACACTGCCAGATTCATTCCTCATCTCATTGACTGATGTAACTGATGTATCCCAAATGCTTGAAGTGCCTGGTAACCCAATAGGCTTCCAGTAAACATCTGTTCATAGAAAGTCAGGTAGAAGAATTATAAGGGAATTTTAATTTTTCAATGATATACCAATAAAGTTGGAAAATGTACAATAAAACTACTGTAACAGTCTGAAAAACAGGCAATGAAGATTCAGTTCAATTCTACCCTGCAAGTAGTTATTAAAAGGACAAAGATATATGATCCAGAATCCCTGCCCTTAAAGACCTTATGGTGGAGAGATAGATAATTTAAAAATGCTAAAAGATAATGGAACAAAACCAGGGCATCCTACAGAGAACAGCATGAACAAAGGCTGGGAGACATAAAATAACATCATGTGATGGAGAACTGAAAGAGTCAGTCTGATTCGATGTGATGGTCTGGTTGATATGACTACTTGGCTAGACTACAGTTCCCAGTTGCTCAATGAACACCAGTCTAGGTATTGTTGCGAAGGTGTTTTATAGACATAATTAAAGTACATAACCAGTTGCTTTCAGTAAGAAAGATTATCCTAAATAATCTGGGCAGGACTGATTTAATCAGTTGAAAGGTCTCAAAAGCAGAGCTGAGGTTTCTCTGAAGAAATTCCTCCTATAGACAGCAACTTCAGCTGTGCCCCAAAATTTCAGCATGCCATTCATGATGGCTGCTCTATGGATTTCAGACTTGCCTACATGATCTTCCCAATTATGGAAGCCAATGTCTTGGAATAAATCTCTAAATATCCATATTCTACTGGTTCTGCTTTTCTGGTTGAACTGGGACTGATATACTAGAAAATAAAGCTTACAGCAGAAAGAGGAAAAACTGAAGGATGAGATGTAGTAGAGCTAGAATAAGAAAGGCATTTGTATTTAGAGGTTTGAACTTTTTCTCATAATCAGCAGGATCAGAGGTTTGAACTTATTCTCAGAATCAGCAGGATCAACAAGGTGAATGACACAATTAGGGGTTGAGATGAATCAGTCTGGATTTGATATAAAGGAGGTACTGGGACAGGAAGCAAGGGGAAGAAATGGATGCTGGTGGCTGGGAAATCATCCAAGTTACTCTGAGAAAAGTAAGAGGAGAAGCAAGAAAGAAGGTCATCATGGAAACCAGGGAACGGTGTTGTAGGGAAGAAGTGTTGGTCCACCCTGCCACTCTGCATTCTGTGATATAAAGAGGTTATGAAGGACCTCAAGACAGCTGTGCTAGAGTGGAGACTCTAGAAACCAGATTCTATTAGGTTCAAGAGTAGCTGGGAAGTGAGAAAAAAGAGAAAACAAGAGTATTCTTTGAGAGGAGGAAACACAGCAGAAGAGAGAAAAGGTCAGTGTCAAACAAAAATGATTAGAATGGAAGAAACTTAAATCTTCTTAAGCCAAAAGCAAGGAAGGGAGAAAAGACGAGAATGAGGGTACACATTCTCCAGAGTGAGGTTCAAGAGAGGAGGGGTGGCCAAGGCCATAGGTGAGGCCTTGGTCAAGGATCATGAGAGACCTTCACTTTCTGAAAACTGGAGAAAAGAGAAATAGGATGAAAGTAAGCAGAGACAAAATTGGGGATGGAGAGTAAGGAGTCTGCAGTAATTCATGCCCAGGGGCCCTGAGGTAGCTCAGTGAGGTTAGGAAACAAGGTTATCAGTTGAGAGAGAGATGATGTGACATATTTAGAGATGGAGGCTTCATTTTACTTGGGGCTGGGTGGCTACCTGCCAGGACATAACACAGAGGAATCAGAATCAGGTGACAGTTATACTAAAGAACTTCTGAACTTCGTCACAGTTCAGTGTTTCTATGAATCAGATGGGCAGAAATTTTGCCTTATTCACTGATGTTTTCTCAACATCCAAAACAATTTCTGGCATATAGAAGTCACTCAATAAATTTGCTGAAAGAATGAATGAATGAATGCTTAGATGAGCTTCTCATCCAAACAAACAAATAAAACCTTTTGGTTGAGATTACTTGCTTTAATATAGACTCATTTTAACATTTTTAAGAAATCACAGATCTTTTCCAGAGCCTTGAAACTCAATATAACTCCAGTCTTCTCTTCCAATGTCTAAACAATATAGCAAAGGTAAATCAGACAACATAGGCTTCAAAGTGGGCATTTTTAGCCTGAATTTTCCCTGGACTATCTTAGAGCAAATTATCAAGAAAATGGCAAAATCTCTATCTTATTGTATTATACAATAAGCTTTTCTTGAACTGAGTAAGAATTTACTCATTCAGATTTTCATTTAGATTCTACTACCATTGTAGGTAGAATATGGCCTTAACCTTTTTCTGACACATTGAGCTCTTTCTCTTCTTATTGTTCTTAGTGACATTTACCACTGACTAAAGGGAAAAGAGGGGGGGGGAAACATGATTCTTTAAAAAGACAAGTTTAAAAAAAGTAAACATTAAAAAATAAAAGGTTAGTTTAACTGGAATTAAAATATAATGAAGACAATACTAGACAGCTGCTAAAATGAGTCTCTATTGAATATTTTCAATGCATTACCTGGGTGGAAGACTTTGGTTTTCCCATTAGTGACTCCAGAAGAGCTTGCCTCCATCTTTATTGACCTTCTACCTGGTGGAAGTGAGGAATGCCTGACCACAGGCAGGCGACGTGACCCTGGGTGGCTTGCCACACTTCGCCGTTGATGGATTTGCAAACGCTTTTCAGCCCCATGAATAGATAAACTTAAACCTGGAATGAGAAATAGCATAATTATTATCTAAAAAGTCAGTTCTGAATGGTTAAAACGACAGATTATTTTCTGGCATGAAATACAGACAGCGTAAGTAACTATGATTCAAATTCTTAAGGGATGCTAATGACTGTGGAATTCTGATACTGATTGACTTTCACATTGTGTTATTCACTGAACATTATTTCATTCAAAAGTGGAGATCCTCAGTTATCATGACAAGAGTCTTATGAATGGAGATCCAATGAAGTCAACCATTAAAATTCTTTACAAAATCCTGGGAAAACATGCACTTACTTAGATTAGGAACTTCTGCTGGGGTATCTGGAACTCGAAGAAATTTTTTTTTCCTTTCTTAAAAATATTTTAATTCCAAAAGAGCTAACATACAGTGTTATAATATAGTGATTCAACAATTTCATACATCACCCAGTGCTCAATACAACAAATGCTCTCCTTAATCCCCACCACCTATTTCACCCATCTCCCCATACACCTCCCCTCTGCTAACATCAGTTTGTTCTCTAGAGTTAAAAGTCTGTTACACCTGGAAAATCAACGACATATCACAGGGAAATAATTAAGATTAGAGCAGAGATCAATGAATTAGAAACTAGAGATACAGTAGAACACATCAATGGAACTAGAAGCTGGTTTTTTGAAAGAATAAGGTCGATAAACCACTGGCCAAACTAATCCAAAAGAAAAGAGAGGACCCAAATTAATAAAATTATGAATGAAAGTGGAGAGATCACAACTAACAGTTATATGCCAAAAAGTTGAACAACGTAGAAGACATGGATGCATTCCTAGAAACCTATAAACTTCCAAGACCAAAACAGGAAGAAATTGACAACCTGAATAGACCAATATCTAGTAACAAGACTGAAGCAGTGATCAAAAACCTCCAAAAAAACCCAAGAGCCAAGGACCTGACAGATTCTCTGGGGAATTCTACCAAACATTCAGAGAAGAAATAATACCTATTCTCCTGAAGCTGTTTCAAAAAATAGAAACAGAAGGAAAACTTCCAGACTCTTTCTATGAAGCCAGCATTAGTTTGGTCCCCAAACCAGGCAAGACGCCATCAAAAAGGAGAATTTCAGACCAATATCCTGATGAATATGGATGCCAAGATTCTCAACAAGATCCTAGCTAATAGGATCCAACAGTACATTAAAAAGATTATCTACCATGACGAGGTGGGATTTATCCCTGGGATGCAAGGGTGATTCAACATTTGCAAATCAATCAATGTAATAGAACAAATCGATAAGAAAAGAGAGAAGAACCACATGGTCCTCTCAATTGATGCAGAAAAAGCATCTGACAAAATACAGCATCCGTTCCTGATTAAAACTCTTCTAAGTGTAGGGATAGAGGCAACATTCTTCAACTTCATAAAATCTATCTATGAAAAACCCCAGCAAACATCATTCTCAATTGGGGAAAAGCTGACAGCCTTCCCATTAAGATCAAGAACAAGACAAGGATGCCCACTCTCGCCACTGTGGTTCAGCATAGTGCTACAAGTCCTAGCAATAGCAATAAGACAACAAAAAGATATAAATGTATTCAAATTGGCAAAGAAGTCAAACTCTTTCTCTTTGCAGATGACATGATACTTTATATGGAAACCCAAAAGACCCCAACCCCAACTACTAGAACTCACATAGCAATTTCGTAATGTGGCAGGACACAAAATCAATGCACATAAATCAGTTGCTTTCTTGCACACTAATAATGAAAATATAGAAAGGGAAATTAGAGAATCGATTCCATTTACTATAGTACCAAAAAACCTAAGATATGTTGGAATAAACCTAACCAAAGAGGTATAGGATCTGTACTTGAGGAACTACAGAACACTCATGAAAGAAACTGAAGAAGACACAAAAAGATGGAAAAGCATTCCATGCTCATGGATCAGAAGAATAAACATTGTTAAAATGTCTATGCTGCCCAGAGCAATCTATACTTTCAATGCCATCCGATCAAAATTCCACCAACATTTTTCAAAGTGCTGGAGCAATCCTAAAACTTGTAAACTTGTATGGAGCCAGAAAAGACCCCAAATTGCTAAGAAAATGTTGGAAAAAAAATCTGGGGGCATCATGTTACCTGATTTCAAGCTTTATTACTGTAATCACCAAGACAGCATGGTCCTGGCACAAAAACAGACACATAGACCAATGGAACAAAGTAGAGAGGCAAGATACGGACCCTCAACTCTATGGGCAAATAATCTTTGACAAAGCAGGAAAAAATATCCAGTGGAAAAAAGACAGTCTCTTCAATAAATGGTGCTGGGAAAATTGGACAGCTATGTATAGAAGAGTGAAACTCGACCATTCTCTTACACAAAGATAAACTTGAAATGGATGAAAGACCTCAACATGAGGCAGGAATCTATCAAAATTCTAGAGGAAAACATAGGCAGTAACCTCTTTGACATCAGCCACAGCAACTTCTTTTGAGACAGGTCTCTAAAGGCAAAGGAAACAAATGTGAAAATGAACTTTTGTGACTTCATCAAAATAAAAAGCTTCTACACAGCAAAGAAAAGAGCTAACAAAACAAAGAAGCAACCTACAGAATGAGAGAAGATATTCATAAATGACACTACAAACAAAGGGCTGATATCCAAGATCTATAAAGAACTCGTCAAACTCAACAGCCCCTCTCTCCAGAAATATGATCACATAAAAAAATGGGCAGAAGACATGAGCAGACACTTCTCCACAGAAGACATAAAAATGGCTAACAGACACATAAAAATTTTTCATCATCATTAGCCATCAGGGAAATTAAAATCAAAACCACATTGAAATACCACCTTACACCAGTTAGAATGGCCAAAATTAATAGGACAGGAAACAACAAGTGTTAGAGAGGACGTGGAGAAAGGGGAACCCTCTTACATTGTTGGTGGGAATGCAAGTTGGTACAACCACTTTGGAAAACAGTGTGGAGATTCCTTAAAAAATTAAAAACAGAGCTACCCTATGACCCTGCAATTGCACTACTGGGTATTACCCCAAAGATACAGATGTAGTGAAAAGAAGGGCCATATGTACCCCTAGTGTTTATAGTAGCAATGGCTACACTCACTAAATTGTGGGAAGAGCCAAGATGCCCTGAAAGAGACAAACGGATAAAGAAGATATGGTCCATATATACAATGGAATATTACTCCTCCTTCAGAACGGATGAATACCCAACTTTTGTAGCAACATGGACGGGACTGGAGGAGATTATGCTGAGTGAAATAAGCCAAGCAGAGAAAGTCAATTATTATATGGTTTCACTTATTTGTGGAGCATAAGGAGTAACATGGAAGACATTAAGAGAAGGAAAGGCAATGTGAATTGAGATAAATTAGACAGGGAGATGAAGCATGAGAGACTTTGGACTCTGAGAAACAAACTGAGAGTTTTGGAAGGGAGGGGTAGTGGAAGGATGAGTGAGCCTGGTTGTGGGTAGTAAGGAAGGCACGTATTGCATGGACCACTAGGTGTGGTGCATAAATAATGAATCTTGGAACACTGAAAAAAAATTATTAAAAATAAAAAAAGTCTCTCGGTTTGTCTCTCTTTTTCTTTTGCTCATTTGTTTTGTTTCTTAAATTCCACATGAGTGAAATCACATGGTAGTTTATTTTCTCTGACTTCTTTCATTTAGCATTATAGTCTCTCCATCCATACTGCTGCAAATGGCAAGATTTCGTGTTTTTATGGCTGAATAATATTCCATTGCATATATATATATATACACCACATCTTCTTTATCGATTCATCAGCTGATAGACATGTGGGTTGCTTCCATCATTTGGCTATTGTAAATAATGCTGCAATAAACATAGGGATATATGAATCCCTTTTAATTAGTGTTTTTTGGTTTTGACGGTAAATACCCAGAAGTGTGATTACTGGATCATAGGGTTGTTCTCTTTTTAACTCTTTGAGAAACCTTCATACTGTTTCTTTCTTTTTTTTTTTTTAAGATTTTTTATTTATTTGACAGAGAGAAACACCGTGAGAGAGGGAACACAAGCAGGGGGAGTGAGAGAGGGAGAAGCAGGCTTCCCGCCGAGCAGGGAGCCCGATGCGGGACCCGATCCCGGGTCTCTGGGATCGTGTCCTGAGCCAAAGGCAGTCGCCCAACCAACTGAACCACCCAGGCGTCCCCTTAGTACTGTTTTTCACAGTGGCTGCACCAGTTTGCATTCCTACTAACAGTGCAAAAGGATTTCCCTTTCTCTACATCCTCCCCAAAATTTGTTTTTTGTGTTGATTTAAGTCATTCTGACAAGTGTAAGGTAACATTTTATTATAATTTTGATTTGCATTTCCCTGATGATGAGTGATGTTGACCATCTTTTCATGTGTCTGTTTCTTTGGAGAAATGTCTATTCATGTTTCCTGCCCATTTTTAATTGAATTTTTGTGGGGTTTTAGGTGTTTAGTTTTTAAGTATATTTTGGATAGTAACCCCTTATCAGATATGTCATTTTCAAATATCTTCTCACATTCAGTAGGTTGTCTTTTAGTTTTATGGATTGTTTCCTTTGCTGTGTGGAAACATTTTATTTTGATGTAGTCCCAATAGTTTATATTTGCTTTTATTTATATAGTTCCCTTCTTTTAAGTTTTTACAGGCTTTATTTTAAAGTCTTTTTTTTTAAGATTTTTTTATTTATTTGACAGACAGACAGATCACAAGTAGGCCGAGGCAGGCAGAGATAGAGGAGGAAACAGGTTCTCTGCTTGGCCTTGATCCCAGGACCCTGAGTTCACAACCTGAGCTGAAAGCAGAGGCCTTAACCCACTGAGCCACTCAGGTGCCCTAAAGTCTATTTTGTTTAAGTACTGCTACTCCAGCTTTCTTTTGACATTCATCTACATGATAAATGTTTCTGCATCCCCTCAATTTAAATCTGCAGGTGTTTTTAGGTCTGAAATGAGTCTTTTGTAGGAAGCATGTAGATGAGTCTTGTTTTTTTTTTTTTTTTAATCCATTGTCACCCTATGACTTTTGATGAGAGCATTTAGTCCATTTACATTCAAGGTAATTATTTATAGATATGTGTTAACGGCCATTTTGTTACTTGTTTTATGGTAGTTTTTCTCCGATCCTTCTCTTTCTTTCATGGCTTGCTAGTTTTCTTTAGTGATATGCTTGGATTCCTTTATTCTTTACATATCTATTAGTGGGCTTTTATTTGTGGTTACCATTAGGTTTGTAGATAACATCTGCATATGGCAGTCTATATCAAGTTGATGGTCACTTAAGTGCAAACACATTCTTTATTCCTCTCCATGTTTTATTTACATGGTGCCACATTTTATATCTTTTTATTATATGGATCACTAGAGTGATTTTTTTTTTTTACAGAAATACTTATTTTTACTGCTTTTGTGTTTCCTAACTTTCATGCTCTCATTTGTGGTCTTTCCTTTCCACTCAAAGAGTTCCCTTTATTATCATTTAAAGAAAAAAAAATTTTTTTTTGAGAGAGAGCACACAAGCAAGGGGAGCAGCAGGCAACGGGAGAGGGAGAAACAGGCTCCCTACTGAGTAGGGGGCCTGATATGGAGCTCAATCCCAGAACCCCGGGATCATGACCTGAGCCAAAGGCAGATGCTTAACCAACCAAGCCAGCTAGGGCTACTTTAGTGGTCATGAACTCCTTTAGTTTTTGTCTGTGAAACTCTATCTCTCTTTCTATTCTGAATGATAGCCTTGCTTGACAGAGTATTCTTGGTTATAGATTGTTCTCTCTCAGTATTTGAATATATTATACTACCCACTTCTGGCTTGGAAAGCCCCTACTGAAAAAGCCAGATACCTTTATGGGGACTCCCTTGTATGTTACTGACTTCTTTCTCCCTGGTTGCTTTTAAAATTTATCATTGCTTTTTACTGTTTTGATTACTGTGTCTTGGTGTGGACCCCCATTGGTTGATTTTTGTTGGGGGATCTCTGTGCTTCCTGGATCTAGATATGGTTCCTTTCCCAGATTAATGGCATTTTCAGCTATTATTTCTTCAAATAAATTTTCTGCTCCCTTTTCTCGCTCTTTTTCTGGGATCCCTATAATGCAATACTACTATGCTTGATGGAGTCACTGAGTTCCCTAAGTCTATTCTCATTTTGCATAATTTTTCTCTCAGTTTTTCAGCTTTATTACTTTCCATTGTCTGTCTTCTAGTTCATTAATTCATTCCTCTGCTTCTTCCAACCTATTTTATTCCATCAAGTTTATTTTTAATTTCACTTATTGTGTTCTATGTTTCTGTTTGGTTCTTTTTTGAGTTTTCTAGCTCTTTGTTAAGGGTCTCACTGATGTCCTCCACTCTTCTCAAGTCCAGTGAATATCTTTATGATCACTATTTTAAATTCTCTCTCAGCATGTTACTTATATCCATTTCCCTTAGGTCTCTTGCTGTGGTTTTGTCCTGTTCTTTCATTTGTAATATATTCCCCTGTCTCATTTTTGTCTAGGTTCTCTGTGTGTTTCCTCGTGCTTGGGAAGTCAGCTACATCTCTTGCTCTTGAAAGTAGTGGGCCGGCTGTGCACTTTTAACTAAGTAGTGCTGGTCTTCCTCTACAGGAAGATACATAGCCCTACAGCCTTAACAGAGACCTGGGTTAGCCTGGTCACTCCACAAAGCATCCGCAGGTTGAGAGATGCATTCTTACGAGATGGAAGTGCCCACATCTTCCACAGGTGGTTAGGAGATAGAGTGTTGGTGAAGTCTCTGTGGGTCTTCTCAGGGAGGGGATCTATAGCACAAGGACTGAGGCAGGACTGGATGGAGGGGTAGGGTGCAGTATAAGCAAGTTAGGTTGGGAATGCTGGTGCCCTGCTCATTCCCACAGGTGGCTGTGTGTTTATGATGAGAAGTAGGAGAGGAAAATGGCAATTGCCAGCTCCTTTGTTCCTGGGAAATTCTCTCAGAAAACTTTGAGATTAGTAACTAACTTTCCTTCCTGTAAGTTCCAGGTGTCTTTCTAACTGCTGCATCCAAGTTTCATCTTCACAGGATGTTTGCTGTGCTGTCTCTTTAAGGATAGGAGCTCAGCTTCCCATTGCCCCTTGGACTCTCATAGCTTCAGGCCAGCTTATTTTTAAAGTTCCAAGGTTTTTGTTTTGTTTTAACTTTAATTTTATTTTTTTCAGTGCTCCAAGATTCATTGCCCATGCCCCACACCCAGTGCTCCATGCAATAGGTGCCCTCAGTACCCACCACCAGGCTCTCCCATCCCTCCACCCCCTCCCTCCAAGTCCCTCAGTCTGTTTCTGTGTCCAAAGTCTCTTATGTTTTGTTTCTCTCCCTGAATTACCCTACTTCCCATTTACTTTCCTTCTCCTACTGTCTTCTATATTACCCCTTATGCGCCACAAGTGAAACCATGTGATACTTGACTTTTTCTACTTGGCTTATTTCACTCAGCATAATCTCTTCCAATCCAGTCCATGTTACTACAAAAGTTGGATATTCATCCTTTCTGATGGAGGAGTAGTATTCCATTGTATATATGTACCACATCTTCTTTATCCATTCATCTGTTGAAGAGCAATATTTAAGTCCTGCTGATTGTAAGTATTCATGAAATTCAGTCCCTGATTCCCAGAGCCAATGCTATGGGGATTGCTCTTCCCCTTATAGGCTTCCCAGTGCGCTAGTCTGTTTCTCACCCTTCTTTCTACCTGTGGCTAGCCTCCCTCAATTCCTTTCCTCTCCTACCCTCTTCAATGTGGTCTCTTCTCTATATTTAGTTGTGGACTTTGGCCACTCTTTGTGTCCTTTTCTGGGTTGTTTGCTCTGAAGCAAGTAGTATCTAGTTGTGTCTGTGAGATAAGGTGAACTTAGGGTTCTCCTACTTGGCCATCTTCTCTAGGAGTCCCCAGGCAACTTTTAATTTAAAAAAAATAAGCAACTTTTCCATAGGATTCACATATAGACCAGAATTGAATATTGAACTCAGATTTGTGCCTCTGATAATCTTGAAATTATGTACCTGTTTAGAGCTACTTTATCCAGGAAAATTTCAAACATGCCAAAGGCAAAAAGATCTATATAATAAATTCCTTGTACCCATCACTTAACTTCAAAAAATATCCATATTTTTCCATAACACAGAGGAGAAAAAAAGATATTTCTAATCTTCTTTCATCATATTCCACTCCCTTTGTTGTTGATTTGCTTTTTAGGTGCTAGAGTAGTTTAAAGCAAACTCTAGAGATTATGTCAATCTCATCAAAAACAATATTGATTGTATTGACTTACATTGCTTATATAAATATAGACTACACCTACTGATACATATGAACCATATAAAAATTCAAGATATTTTAAAATAAAATTATTAATAATCAAAATATTTTTTAAAAGAACACTCATTGATCACCATTAAAGGTTGCTAAAATACCATTTCATTACTCAGAAAATTGAAAAGGGAAAGAAGCAAGCATTTATTCCTGCCTTTCCTCTACTAAACATATTTCAAGGTAACCAAATAGTTGATAAAGTTTTCACTACAGATTTCTAACTAATATATTACGGATGAAAAACAAATTGGAAAATAATTTTAGAAGCCTCAGTGAAATATGAAAGATAAGTTTGGTCTAAAGAAACACTATGAAGACAGAGCTAGAATTAAAACTCATGGAAAACTGAATCCTGAACTTTAAAAAAAGGCATAGAAAGGTGTTAGCTTTATTTAATGCCAACAAGCCAGGGCAATGGAACATGGTCAGGAATTACGCCATCTGATAGAGGAAAGTTGACTTCACCAAACTGCAGAATTTATTAAGAGGAGATCATCTTGTAATTTGAAGGTAGAAATTTAGAGTTGGAAGTTGCCTTAGTGGTTGGCTAACTAATTATCAGTACTGGAAAGCTACAGTTAGAAGTCTTTTAAGGACCCAGAAATGAGGGACACAAAAGCCTTCTCAGAGATAAAGTGCAAATCAGCTATCATGGGTCATGTCAGAGGTATACAGGTTATCTTAAATTTCCCCAATGAGGAAAAAATGATGTGACCTGGGCCAAATCGTAAATTCTAACAAACGTTAAGAAAGGATGATTCAAATAAGAATGAGGTTTGGTCAGCTAAGCATTAACAACAACAACAACAAAACAACAACAACAACACAACTCATAATAAAGAAAGATGAATAGTGCCTATCCAGACAACAGTTTAAAAGTTCAAGTGTACCAAGAGGCAGACAGTCCTGAGACAAAATTTTACTCCCCTTTATTCACATAACTGCCTTCGCTCTAACAGCACTCACCAGACAATCTTCAGATTAGGATTTGGTTTCTATTGCAGGGAGAGAGTAATCATACTAATGTCCCCATTGACCCAGCAACCAAGGTTCTCAGTGGGGGCTAACAAACTGACCCCTGAATTTCTTTCTACACTTGTATCTCCTTATGATCGCTTAGAATAAATCTTTCCACAGATCTGGTTTCTAAGCCCACAATCCTATGAGCCTGAGATTTACTCTTGGGAAATTCACCCAGGTAGGGCCAGCCATGCTGGGTGATCCCTTGGGAGACTACCTGGCAGCCTTCCCCTCAAAATGCATACTGCACTCTGATGCTTAGGTGCCTGGGCAACTGTGAGTCTTTTACTCCAAGTGTTTGTGGGAAGAACTAACATAACAGTATCAAGCTGGTATTCTTCCACTGTCATGCTCTCTACCATAGCTGTATGATCCATATTTCCAGAGAGATGCAAAATGAATTATCTGTAGACCCACCAAGACTCCAGAATAATGTAGACAAATTTTCAGGTGACAGATGAAAGGGCTAGGAGATGTTATGAGTCAATCTCAGACAGTACATGCAGTCTTAGTCTGCAAACATGAAACAGACCACTCTTGAAAAAACATTCCTCCCTCCTTGTCCCTTTTGCAGAGGATTATTGGGCTTAAGTAACCAGGACATGACTCAGTTTGGCACTTCTAACTGTTATAAAACTCCTTTCTAGGAAGTAGAAAATGTTATAAATGACAATAAAAATATAACACTGTGGAAATAAATGGCATAGGTATCTGGAATGTTGAATTCCATATCAAAAGATATAAAATGTAGATCACGGGAGAAAATGTAAAAAAATTCACAAGTATTGTGAGGAGAGGATGGATATGGGGAAGATGGGTATGTTATAAGGGAATTGGGGAGGAATCCTTACTGCCTCAGCAAATTCATATGGTCCTCTAAAAATTAAGATTTCTCAGAGGTATAGATAAAGGACTTGGCCCATCAGAGCTCTCTTCAAACAATGGCTAAGTCCATGGGGGAGAGAGCTATGTAAATAAATAGCACATAAGACATCAAATATACTCCAAATATGAAAAGTCAACATTTATTGAAGACTTGGCAGTTACATCTTCAGAAATGAATTATCAGTCAATAAACTGCATTGTCCAATTTTTTCTTAATTACTTTGGGAAAAAATGCTGATGCTGATCATCTATTGAATGCCAAGCACTGTGCTAAATATTGATTACATCATTAATGCCTAACCCCAATCCTCCAGACAGAGAATCGGTACTTACCTTTTACAGATAAGAAACTTGAGGCTCTAGAGGCAAAGTTACTTGTCCAATGCCACACAAGTGAGTAACTGAAATTTTAACCCTCATCTTTTCCACTCTAGCATGCAGCCTGATGAATTTAATTAATTATATACCACTACATAGCTGTTTTTCGGTGGGTTTCTGTTTTTGTTTTTTAGAGAGGGAGGGGGAGGGGCTGAAGGAAGGAAGAGAAACAGAGTCTTACACAGGCTCCATACCCAGTGTAAAGCATGATGTGGGGCTTGATCTCACAACCCCGAAATCATGACCTGAGCCAAAATCAAGAGTTGGATGCTTAATTTACCCAGCCATCCAGGTGCCCCAATATAGGCTGTTTTAAGCCTACAGTGGTTCTAAATGATTTAACAAGGCAGGCTTAGAAGGTATGGTATGCTGACACACCCTTGACCCAAACTCTTACAAAACCATCTCTTCTCCCTCTTTTCCATCCATTTGGAAATATCTTCCTGGTTTTCGACCACTGCCAAATACCTTAGTAAGAACCAGTACTCTTGTATTCTCATTCACCTGTCAGCACATGGCTGTCCTATTTCTCCAATTAGCCCAAGATTTTCTAAGGGCAAGGATCTTATTGTGTACTTCTCAGAGTCCTTCCTCAGCTCTGCAAAAAGTACACACCATACAGAGATGTGGGATTACAATTTGCCTTCAGTTCCCTCTCCCTCTGTATGGTGCATTCTACATGGTGCAAAGACTCTTCAGGAATAGGCAGAGCAGAGTCAAGAGCCAGCCAAGGAAATGACACTGAGTGTGTTGACCTGTGCAACAAATTTTTAATGCCCTGTTTTCTTTTTAACTATATATTCATCTTCTTTCCTAGACTCCTTAAGGCCTGAAACTTGGCTGCTTTCCTCAGCTTCAGCAGACAGCTTCCTCCCCAACGCAGCTCAGAAGATGGAGCCCAGGCAATGTCAAGTTTCTAATCTTACCACCTTTCTACCTCAAAATACCTTTCAAACAAAGTACCTTTTTTTTCTTGAAACCTATCATCTACCTCACTTGATAAAAGATCTGGGGGCACCTGGGTGGCTCAGTTGTTAAGCATCTGCCTTCCGCTCAGGATGTGATCCCAGAGTCCCAGGATAGAGCCCCACATCAGGCTCCCTGCTTGGCAGGAAGCCTGCTTCTCCCTCTCTCACTTCCCTTGCCTGTGTTCCCTCTCTAGCTATGTTTCTCTGTCAAATAAATAAATAAAATCTTAAAAGAAAAGAGAAGAGAAAAAAGAAAAGAAAAGAAAAGAAAAGAAAAGAAAAGAAAAGAAAGGAAAAGAAAAGAAAAGAAAGGAAAAGAAAAAGATCTGCAGGCAGAGCCTTGAGAAACACATACTGTTAGGGATGAAGACAGCAAAGCATAGTTGGTGTTAAAATGTGAGTGCTGGAGTCAGAGTTTCTGGTTTCAATTCTTGGCCATGCCATTTTCTACCTATTTTACCTAGTACAAGTTATTTAGTCTTGTGTGCCTCAGTTTAATCACCTGTAAAATGGAGACAATAATAGTTTCTACCTCGCAGAGTCATGAGAATGAGTTAATACCTACAAAGTGCTTAGGGCAGTGCCCGGCATACAGCAGGTGTTCAGTGCAAGGCAGAGGTCATCATTGCCTTCTATCATATCAATGACTTTCCTGTACTTCACTCCCTCACCCCTTAGGCCCTAGAATTTAACACCATTGCTTCCATTCATTGATTTTTAAATTTTTCCTTTGGTTTCCATGATACTCATGCTTCTTACAACTCCCTCTCCTAACTGGAAACTCTCCACCTTGTTCCCAAAGGTGGGGGTGTTAATTTCCTTGGGTGACCATAATTATTACCACAGTTTTGGTGGCTTGAAACAATAAAAATATATTATTTCCCTGTCTGGAGGCTAGAAGTCTGAAGTCAAGGTGTTAGGAGGACTACGATCCCTCCAGAAGCTCTGGAGGTGACCTTTTCTTCTTGCTTCCCTCAGCCTCTCATGGGTCTGGCATTCCTTGGTATTTCTTGCCTTGTGACCACATCACTCCAATGTCTGTCTCCATGGTGTCATCACCTCGTATCTCCCTCTGCCTTTCTCTTACAAGGACCCATGTGATAACATTTAGGGGCCACCTGTAAGACAGGATAATCTCTTCATGTTAAGGTCCTTAATCACATCTACAAACTCTTTCCAAATAAGGTCACTTCCACAAGCTCTGCATATTAGAACATGGATGTATATTTAGGAGCTATTATCAGTCTACCACAGGGGGTTGTTTCCCAAGGTTTTGTCTTTGCTCTTCTCTTTCTCTTTATCCTTTCCCTGAGCAATCTTCCAGATTCCATGTCTCCAGCTGTTGTCTTCATGTGGTCATCTCCCAAAGTTACTCTCGTTCTATCTCCCAAATTTCAAGCCTGTATTTCCTACTTGGCCTGCATCTTCTCCTGAGAAATTCGATGAGACCACAGAAATACAAGACATATTTAATATTTTGATAAGAGAAAACAAGCTCAGATTTCTTTTCAGTATGTCATATTTTCCTTAAAATCCTATCTAAAATGTGAATATTTATCGCAATAAAATAAAATTCTTTGGTGCTCCTTCTTTCTGGCTCATTTCCAAGGTTCACTAGCTCTGGCTGCATTGCGCAGAAGTACACCCATGTAAAAGCGATTTGCTTTCATCTAAATGTCACTCCTGTGATTCAGAAGAGCTCTGTGCCATGAGAACATCTGCAATTCTGTCGATGTTTTACAACTTACAGCCAGAACGTCTCTGTGTTGCATCACTCTCCTTGTCATTTCTTAGATAAAATTACTTTTCAAACCACTGAAAACCTATGTTTTGAATGTTACTAACATGATCAAAACATAAAACTCACCTATTCCTGATTAAGAAAAATGTAATTTGTGCAACGGGATATTTATTTCTAGTTTTCTGGGCTTTTTTTTTCTCAGATTTAACTAAAAAATAGGGAATGAATCTGGCACTTCCTCTTCCCAAAACACTTATGAGAACAGAGATGAAAATTCCCCTGGATGCTTCTCAGGCTTAGAACTGCATTCCCAAACTTCTGGAGCTTTTCTAATATCCTCTTTTTTCATTCAAAATACATTTTACAAAATATTTATAAAATAGGCTGATATCCTCCCATACCCTAGGGAGGAAAAAAATTCAAACACATGGATTGCACATAGCCAAGAGTGTACCCCAATTATTATTAGCTTAGGTATAATCCCATCACAGGGGGCAGAATTTGAGCAACCTCAGTCAGATGAGTTCAGGTGGACCACAGCAAACATTCTGAGGAGATCTGAATATCAGAGCTGGTAGGCAACTAAATGCAGGTACATTCTAAGAAGCAGTCACAGATGCTGAGATGTAACCCATATGAGACCTCTCTGGAGGCCTGAAGATGGAGGACAGTTTAGTCTGAGTAGACCTGATGAAAGGATTTGCTACAATCCAACCTTCCTCCATCACACCAGGTCCTTGGGTGTGTTATGTTGCCTTCTGTTTGGTTTCCCTGTATTGCAGCAGGTTATTTGATGGATTGGCATCAGCATATTACACAAATCTAGCAGTACCTACACACCAAAACTGCCAAGTAACTGTTATTTGTAATTTTTTGGTAACAGTTGTCTATCTAAAGCCACATGAACTTGGCATTCAAGCACTTTGAAAAAAGACCAGAATGCAAAGGATTAGATAGAATATTATCTGGATTTAACTTTTGGCTCAATGTCTACATAAGGAATTTAAAGAACTAGAAAGGATAGGTGTCTATAAGAATGTATACCAGCATTACTAAATTCAAATAAAGTGTTGGAGATAAATTATCAGGTTTCAAACCCACCTATAGATTCTACATACCCTTTTCGTAATTTCTTTCTTTCCTGTACCTAGGCCAATTTAGATTTTCCTACCCCAACCCCTGCTATGGAATTCTACCAGAAGCACTTCATTTCAGGAAGCCACAGTGACACAGTGAATTACTGTCCCCAGTTCATATACTCTCTCTGCCATATGGTCAATCAGTACTTCCCAGTAAGGAGGGAAAGTATCTGTTTCCCTGCTCTGTTGATTTTGGACTTGGTCATCATGACTTGCTTCAGTCAATGGGATGTTACTGGACATAATGAAAGCGGAGTTTTGCCTTGCAGTTTTGCCTCAGTTACTTATCCCTGCCCCCTCCCTACTTCAACATTTCTGAGGGTCCACTGTAAGATTTACTCCTATTGGATGGCCCCTTTTACATGGTGCTCTTTCTGCTGGGCCCTAATATTACCCTTGCATCTTTACAAATAGTTAAGCGCCTCTGAGGCTAACATGGCGGAGGAGTAGAGGACCCTATTTTGACAGGTCCCCTGAATTGAGGTGGATATCTTCCAGACCATTCTGAACATGCACGAAATCAGTCTGTGATGTTAGAAGATATATCTGGATCTCTACAAATGGAATCTCTCACAGTTGATCTCAAGGTACAAAGTGGGGAGCCATGATTCTGTGGGCAGGTATCAGAAGATAAACGGAAGGGGACTCCGGAATCCTGCACCACCAGAGCACAAAAGCCTCCTGCACTGGGAACCTGGCACAGACCTGCGGACTGGTAGCCACGGGGACGGGACTTTAGGGCACCCCCCCCCAGACTGAAACCTGGAGCTGTGGGGCACACGTGTGAACTGGGGGCCGCTGGTGGTTTCAGAAACACAAACGGCATAGATAGGCCCAGATCTGGAAGCAAGGGCTGAGAGTGCTGCTGTGGGGTGCACAACCCAGGACATTGCAGGGTTTAGCAGCACAGACAGAAACAAGAGACAGTGTGGCCTGGAGAGCTCACAGGAGAACGGACTGTGATCTTTCTGCTCCAAGACAGAAATTTGGATACAGTCACTTCTGTTCTGACTCTTGGAAGTGACTCAGAAAGCTGCCAGGGAAAGGCCCCAGAGATTTCCTGCCCCACAGGGTTGCCAGCGTAACAGCATGACCGGCCCCTCCCCCAGAAAACAATCTGGAAGAACAAGAGGCTGACAACCCTAAGGTCCCTGAAAAACAGTGCCTCTTGCTTGGGTTGTGGTCAATAATTTGGACTCTATACATTCCATCAACCACCCCTCAACAGAATGACTGAGAGAAGGAACCCCCAACATAGGAAAGACTCAGAGACTGCGACCTCTGCCACAGAACTAATGGATATGGATATAAGCAAGATGTCAGAATAGACTTCGGGGTAACACTTATGAAGACAATATTTAGAATGAAAAAAAAAACTATTGGTGGCAACATAGATTCACTAAGGGCAGAAGTGGGAGCTGATCTGGCAGAATTTAAAAATACTATCAGTGAGATCCAATCTAATCTAAAGACTCTAACATCTAGGATAAATGAGGCAGAGGATTGAATTAGAGATCTAGAAGGCAAACAGATAGACAAGAAGAATCAGGAGGAGGCCTGAAACAAACAGGTTAGAAGCCATAAAAACAGAATTAGAGAAATAAATGATGCCATGAAACATTCCGATGTCAAAATTATTGGGATCGCTGAGGGGGTGGAGAGAGACAGAGGGACTAGAAGATATATTTGAGCAAATAATAGGCAAGAATGAATGAATGAAACAAGTATTCATGTCCCAGAGGCAGAAAGGAGCCCTCCCAAAATCAAGGAGATCAGACCAATGTCCCCAGCAAGTAATAGTAAAACTGGCAAATCTTAGAACCAAGGAAACCATCTTAAGGGCAGTTAGGGGGAAGAGATTCCTTATGTACAGAAGGAGGATCATCAGAATAATGTCAGACCTGTCCACAGAGACCTGGCAAGCCAGAAAGGGCTGGCAAGACATATACAGGGTACTAAATGAGAAGAACATGCAGCCAAAAATTCTTTATCCAGAAATGTTGTCATTCAGAATGGATGAAGAGATAAAGAGCTTCCAGGACCGGCAGAGACTGAAAGAATATTTGATCACTAAGCCACCCTGCAAGAAATATTAAGTGGGGGGGGGGGGTCTATAAAAGGAGAAAGGCTCCAAAAGTGATGCAGAACAGAAATCTACAGAGACAAACTATGGAAACAAAGATTTCATAGGTAACATGATGACAATAAAATCATACCTTTCAATAATCACTCTTAACATGGATGGCTTAAATGCTCCTATAAAATGGCACAGGATTGCAGACTGGATAAAAAGACAGGACCCATCAATACGCTGTCTATAAGAGACTCATTTTGAATCTAAAGATACATCCATACTGAAATTGAAGGGATGGAGAACCATCTTTCATTTTTCAAAAGAAAGCTGGGGTAGCAATTCATATCAGACAAATTAGATTTTAAGCTAAAGACTGTGATCAGAGATACACAAAGACATTATATCATTCTTAAAGGGTCTATCCAACAAGAAGATCTAACAGTTGTAAACATCTCTGTCCTCAACATGGGTGCAGTCAACTATATAAGCCAACTCTTAACCAAATAGACATATTGCTAATAATATGTTAACAGCAGGAGACCCCAACACTTCACCCCCAGTAACAGACAGATCATCTAAGCAGAAAATCAACAAACAAGAGCTTTGAATGGCACATTGGACCATATGGATCTAACAGATATATACAAAACATTACACCTTAAAACAGAATACTCATTTTTCTTGAGCACACATGGAACTTTCTCCAGAACAGACCACAAGCTGGGTCATATATTAAGTCTCAACCAATACCAAAAGGGACATTATTCCCTGCATATTCTCAGACCACAGTGCTTTGAAACTAGAACTCAATCACAAGAAAAAGTTTGGAAGAAATTCCAACACTTGGAAGCTAAAGACCATTCTGCTCAAGAATGTTTGGATCAACCAGGAAATCAAAGAAGAACTTCAACAATTCATGGAAACCAATGAGAACAAAAACACCAAAATCATTGGGATATAGCAAAGGCAGTCCTAAGGGGGAAATACATATCCAGCTAAGCCTCACTCAAAATAACAGAAAAATCCCACATATACACTCTCTTAACATCTTAAAGTACTGGAGAATCAACAACAAATTAAGCCTAACCCGCACTTGAGAAGGGAAATAATTAAGATTAGAGCAGAGATTAATGAAATTTAAACCAGAAATACAGTAGAACACAACAAAGAAACTAGAAGCTGGTTCTTTGGAAGTATTTTTTTTAAGATTTTTATTTATTTATTTGACAAAGAGAAACACAGCGAGAGAGGGAACACAAGCAGGGGGAGTGACAGAAGGAGAAGCAGGCTTCTTGCCGAGGAAGGAGCCCGATATGGGGCTCCATCCCCGGTCTCTGGGATCATGACCTGAGCCGAAGGCAGTCGCTTAACCAACTGAGCCACCCAGGCACCCAAGAAAATCATTTTAGACAAAGGCCACAGCAACTTCTTTCAAAACATGTTTCCAAAGGCAAGGGAAACCAAAGCAAAAATAAACCTCTGGGACTTCATCAAGATCAAAAGCTTCTGCACAGCAAAAGAAACAGTCAACAAAACGGAGAGACAACCATGGGAGAAGATATTCACAAATGACACTAAAGACAAAGGGCTGATATCCAAAATCTAAAATGAATTTCTCAAACTCAACACTCAAAAAATAATCAAGTCAAAAAATAGGCAGAAGACATGAACAGACACTTCTCCAAAGAAGACATACAAATAGCTAATCATCATTAGCCGTCCGGGAAATTCAAATCAAAACCACATTTAGATACCAATTTATACCTATTAGAATGGCAAAAATTGACAAGGCAAAGAACAAAAAGTGTTGGAGAAATTGTGTAGAAAGGGTAACTCTCATACACTCTGGTGGGAATGCAAGTTGGTACAGTCACTTTGGAAAACCATGTGGAAGTTCCTCAAAAAATTAAAAATAGAGCTATCCTATGACCCAGCAATTGGACTACTGTATATTTACCCCGAAGATACAGATGCAGTGTAAATAAGGGTCATACTGGGCGCCTGGGTGGCTCAGTCGGTTAAGCGTCTGCCTTCGGCTCAGGTCATGATTCCAGGGTCCTAGGATCAAGTTCCACATCAGGCTACCTGCTCAGCAGAGAGCCTGCCTCTCCCTCTCCCTTTGCCTGCTGCTCTGCCTACTTGTGCTCTCTCTGTATCAAATAAATAAATAAAATCTTTTAAAAAAAAAGAAACAAAAGAAGGGCCACATTCACCCCAATGTTCATAGAAGCAATGTCCACAATACCCGAACTATGGAAAGAGTTGAGATGCCCTTCAACAGATGAATCGATAAAGAAGATGTGGTCCATATACACAATGGAATATTACTCAGCCATAGAAAAGATGAATACCCAACTTTTGCATCAACATGGATGGGACTAGAGGAGATTATGCTGAGTGAAATAAGCCAAGCAGAGAAAGTTAATTATCATGTGGTTTCACTTATGTATGTGGAACATAAGGAATAACATGGAGGACATTAGGAGAATGAAGGGAAAAATGAAGAGGGGAAGGAATCAGACTATGGACTCTGAGAAACAAACAGAGTTTTAGAGGGGAGAGTGTTGGGGGGATGGGTTAGCCCAATGATGGGTATTAAGAAGGGCACATATTGCATGGAGCACTGGGTGTTATACACAAACAATGAATCATGGAACACTACATCAAAACTAATGAAGTACTTTATGTTACCTAACATAATAAAAAAAAATAGTTAAGCCCCCACTGTTGCTAGACTCTGAGTGCTTCACTACTTCTTAATTTCCTTAACATAATTCCTCCTATGCAACCTAAGAATCACCTTTGTTAATCTGTTCATTTGTTAGAATTCTGTTTTCTCCTGAACCCTGTTTATCAGAGATTTGCAAATCCATCTCTTTCAATTTTAACACTTAAAGGTTATATATCCTCATAATTCAACAACCATATCACTGAGAACTTCCCTGGAAGGTTCTCAAAAACTTTATGTGTGCTATTCTTCAACTTTATTCCCCAAGATTTTCTCATTTTGTGACATTTTGGTCATCTTTTTTTTTTTTTCTTCACTACTCCAAATGCTGATCTAGACCTGGTTTCTTACTTCACCTCATCCTGCAATATTTAACTTATCCTAAATCTTTACATTCTCACACTGGAGAGCACTGAGAAAATGGCTGTGGAATTCTTGTCATTCCATGAAAGTTTAAGGGTTTTCCTTGTGTTCTGTGAACTTAGACATAATGTACTCCCCTCCCTATGCCACCATCATACACACAGATATAAAACTTCTAATGGGAAAACTGTCATAGATTTAAGGATGTAAACAAGGTGGAAGCAGGCTGTTATAAGAGTTTGGCTTAAAATTAACACTTTGGGAAAGAGCTCTTTTTGAGACCTTCAATTGTTTATTGATTGATTTATGAAGCAAACAGTTGTGGGTTTTGTTTTGTTTTGTTTTTTGCTTTACCAAGTATTTATTATTTCCCCTTAAATTAATCTGTAGCTCAATGTTCTGTATCTTGAGAGTGGTTTGGATGGTCACAAGTATACATATGTGTCACAGCTGAGTGAATGAACACTTAAGATTTTTACATTCCATGATATACAAGTTTTATAAAATGAAAGCAAACATTGTACTATATTTAATCATATGCATGCAGAATTAGAATTTTTCTGATGTCTTTTTTTTTTTAATTTTTAGCTATTGCAGCAATGGCCACAATCACCAAACTGTGGAAAGAGCCAAGGTGCCCATCAACAGATGAATGGATAAAGAAGATGTGGTACATATATACAATGGAATACTATGCCTCCATCAGAAAGGATGAATATCCAACTTTTGTAGTAACATGGACTGGACTGGAAGAGATTATGCTGAGTGAAATAAGCCAAGTAGAGAAAGTCAAGTATCACATGGTTTCACTTACTTGCGGTGCATGAGGGATAACCTGGAGGACAGTAGGAGAAGGAAAGTAAATGGGAAGTAGGGTAATCCAGGGAGAGAAATGAAACAACAGAGACTTTGGACACAGAAACAAACTGAGGGACTTGGAGGGAGAGAGGTGGGGGGATGGGAGAGCCTGGTGGTGGGTTCTGAGGGCACCTATTGCATGGAGCACTGGGTGTGGGGAATGGGCAATGAATCTTAGAACACTGAAAAAAAATTTAAGTAATAATAAAAAAATTTTAAAAATAGCAAACAGTTTTTTAAAAGCTCACTCTGCTAATCACTGAGGATTCAAGGATTCGTAGATTAAAGGATAAAGTCCTTATACTCACAGAGCTCAGAGTCTGACCACAGTCCTGAAGAAGCAAAGAGCTAGGGCTTCCAATGTCATCTGGAGAAAGATATCAACACTTTTTGGATTTAAAAAAAGATCAGGTCATTTTGTCTTTCCTTAAGAAGCCAGTGAAAAGGCATCTCTGATTTTCCTAAAACAAATTTAACTATTTGGCATTTTCCATAATAGAGTGGTGTAGGCAAATATTATATACAAGTACATACAGTTGAGGGTAGGCAACAAAAATAACCAAGAAACTAGGTATCTCCTTCACATGGTAAAACTCACACATTGTGAAAAAGTAAACATTGCAATTCCTAAATTTCAAGTGGAAGCTTAAGTGGTATCTCCAAATGAGCAACTTAAATAACATAAGAAGAACATTATTCCTTAATATCCTTGGACTCAACTTTAACTTATCTTGGCAATCAATAAGATGTTTTTAGAAGTGAAACAAAATGGTTTATTACCAGAAACATCAAAAGATAGGCACTAGCCCCCTAAAAGGAACAGTGCTTTATGTAAGATTTTGGTCATTAAGGCAAGTGAGCAAAAATTTAGTTAAAAAGAATTCTTTTTTACAAAATAACCTATTTCTACTGACAATGACTGAGCTCTACACCTTCCTAGGCCCAATGACAAAAACAAGGATAATGAAGGCAGAATCTCTGTTTTTCAAGGAAAAAAAGTATGAGGAAGTAACTCTAAAAGAAGGGAGAGGTGAAAGGGCCACAAGGGAGGTATATTCAGAATATATACCCTCTAAGCACACTTTTCCTATAGAGTTTGGATCTGAAAATAGCAGAAATAAAATCAGATGGGATATTTGATAGGCACAATGCTGGGTTAAGCTTTGGATATGCTAGTTCTCTGGCTCCCCCTGGAGAAATAACTCTTTTCCAAGGTATTAATTTTAAGCCATAGTCTTTGGATTTGGACATCCAAATAAAATGTTCTCCCAGCACTGCCAGAAATAGAGGTGTGGAGTTTGGAAATGTTTCTCACTGGAGTTTTTTGCCCAGAACTGCACTGAGGGGGGCAGTGAAAGAGATAGATTAATGCTAAAGCGCTGAGAGATACCATAATTTTGTAGAAAAGAAATGAGATCTCAGATAAATCTTAAGGGAGTTTCTAGAAGGGGATTAACCAAAATAACAGCAATAGTTAGCCTTTGTGGAGGGTTTACTGTATGCCAGGCATCATTCCAAGTGTAACAAATACATTAACTCATTTAATCATTGTATCAATCACACATGAGACATACACATTCTTTATTTCCATTTTATAGGTGAGAAAATTGAAGTACAGAAATAGTATGTAACTTACCAAAGGCCACACATAAATGGCACAGTCAGGATTTGAAACCAGGCAGCCTGACTAGCCTACACAGCAATATTGCTCTTAAGAGAAGCAGGAGAAGTAGCAATGCTGCTAAAGGACTGTTGAAGAAATTGAAAATGAAGAGAAAGGTTTAAAGTGAGCTGAGACAGAAATGGATGTCAAACACAAAGCTAAAGAATGAGAAGATGGGCAGTAAACACAGAAAGTGCAGCCACTGAATCCAATACACGGAATCCAAGTCCTGTGGCAGGCAGAACCACACACATGGTAGAGGACTTCCCGAATTTAATGACTTTCTGTGGGGAGATCATGCCAGGTTAAATGAGGAAACCTAATCCCACATCAGGCATTAAAAACAGAGACCCTTTTGAGGCTGGGGTCGGAGAGAGATGCTCAATTGTTGGCTCATGGAAGGAACCATGAGGCAAAGAATATGGCAGCTCTAGAAGCTGGAAAAGGAAGGGAAATAAATTCTACCGTAGAGCCTCCAAAAGAAACCCAGCCCTGCTAACAATTTGACTTAGGCAAGTGAGAACTGTCTCAAACTTCTACCTTGCAGAACTTTAAGGAAATTAATTTGTGTCATTTTCAACAACTAAGTGTGTGGTAATGGGTCACCAGAGCAATAAAATATTAATCCAGGTTCCAGCTCTCCTTAATCTGATTAATATTTTTGTTAATGATTTCAACACCCTGGTCTATCAGCCAATCCGAGGCCACTGCCACTGACAATGAGCCTTCCCTAGAGTCAGTATGGCCTCCCAGATGTTCAAGGCTGTGGACTCAGGGGACAGAAAAGGAAACAGATGGTATAGTTGGCTCGGTCTCAACTTCCTTAACCAATATTTAATTTTACTGACCATAAAAAAATGTTAATTCAGAAAAGTTTAAAAATTTTATCAAAACTAACTTCAGAATATAGCCCACTAATTATTTACTGATTACAGTTCTATGCTAATAATGGTGCAATTAGATTTTTAGCTGAATAATGTGCTTCTATAGACACTTGGTTTAACAAATGTTTGAAAAACAAACAAAATGACACTAAATTACATGCACTTTGAAATATAACTTTTTAAACAAATTTATAATGATTATTTCCAAATGAACAATGAAGGTTATTTACGTGATTTGATTTATAAAACTGATCTTGACTAATTTCAATATTACTTAAATTTCTGATACAGTTAACAATAAAAATTTATATGGCAGACAATTTTTATGTTTTAAGACCCATTTGAGATACCTTAAATTGTAAATGTATATTTTTCCTTAAACATTTAAAATAATCTATCTCTCACTTTGCAAAAGTATTTAGCAAAAGGATTTGAGATAGTTCAAAGCAAGGTATATTTTTTCTATATGATCTTTTAAAACTTTTTTGTCACCTGTTACACAGTGTTGAAAGCCTGTTAATAAGGCAACATGAGCCTAAATAACACGTTAGTTCAGATGGACTGAATAGATATATAGAGAACATTCCATTCAAGAGCAGCAAAATACAATTCTTCTCGAGTGCAATGGAACATTCTCTGGGATATATAGTAAGTTAGGCCACAAATAGGTCCTAATAAATTCAGGAATATTGAAATACTATCAAGCATAACTTCTAACCATAATGATATAAAACTAGAAGTGAATTACAAAAAAAAGAAGGAAAATTCACAAATATGTAAAGATTAAACAGCCAGTGGGTCAAAGAAGAAACCAACAGGGAAATCAGAAAATATGATCCAAATAAAACAGAAATACAGTTTTCCACATATAGTATCATGTCATCTGCAAAGAGAGAGAGTTTGACTTCCTCTTTGCCAATCCGAATACCTTTTATTTCTTTCTGTTGTCTGATTGCTGTTGCTAGGACTTCTAACACTATGTTGAACAGTAGTGGTGAGAGTGGGCATCCCTGCCTTGTTCCTGATCTCAGAGGAAAGGCTGTCAAAAAAACAACAACAACAACAACAAAACCCCAGAAATACAGCATACTAAAAGTATAGGAAGCAGAAAAAGCAGTTCTAGGAGAGTTTAGATACACAGCTACATTAAGGAAAAAGAAACATCTCAAATAAACAACCTAACTGTACATCTCAAGAAACTGGAAAAGGAAAAACAATTAAGGCCAAAGTTAGCAGATGATGAAGCTATCAAAGATCAAAATGAAAAGTAAAAAGACTCAAAAGATCAATGAAATGGAGAGTTGTTTTGCTTTAAAGATCAACAAAATTGACAAACCTTTAGGAAGACTAAGAAAAAGAGAAAGAAAACTAAATAAGAAATGAAAGAGGGATTACAACTGATAATACAAAAATACTAAGAATCAATAGAAAACTACTATGAATTGTTGTATGCCAACAAATTAGATAACCTAGAAAAAATGGATAAATTTCTAGAAATGTACAACTTACCAGGACTGAATCATGAATAAACAGAAAATCTGAATGAATGCATACATACATACAAACATACAGGCTAATAAGGAGATAAAACTCAGTAATCAAACACCTCCTAAGAAACAAAAGTCTAAGACCAAATAGCTTCATTGGTGACTTCTCCAAACCTTAAAAAAAGAGAAAGAAATAAAGAAATAATAAAGAAATAATAAAGAAAGAAAGAAAGAAAGAAAGAAAGAAAGAAAGAAAGAAAGAAAGAAAGAAAGAAAGAAAGAATACGATCATTCTCAAACTCTTCCAAAAAACAACTGAAGGGGAGAGAACAAAAATCATGAGGCCAACATTATCTTTGATACCAAAAGCCAGACAAGGACACTACAAGAAAAGGAAATCACAGGCCAATATCTCTGATGGACATCCTCAAAAATCCTCAGACAAAATATTAGCAAAGCCAATTCAATAGCACATTAAAAGGATCACACACACACCAAGATCAATCAAGCTGCATTTATTCCTAGAATTCAAAGATAGCTCAACATACACAAATCAATATACATGATACACCACAATAACAACATGAAAGATAAAATGATATATGATCATCTCAACAGATACAGAAAAAGCATTTGACAATATTCAATGTCTTCATAATAAAACTCTCAACAATCTGGATATAGAAGAGATGTACCTCAACATAATAAAAATAAAAACACATGACACACCCACAGCTAACATCCTTGAGAGTGAAAAGCTGCAAGCCTTTCCTGTTAAGACCAGGAACAGTATGAGGATGCCTATTCTGACCACATTTATTCAACATGGTGCTAGAAGTCTTAGCCAGAGCAATTAGAAAAAGATTTGAAAGGTATCTAATTTGGAAAGGAGAAAGCAAAAGTAAAATTGTCTCAGTTTAAATGATGTATTATTTATAGAAAACCCTAAAAACTCCAACAAAACTGTGAGAATTATAAATTCAGTAAAGTTGCAGAATACAAAAACAATATGAAAAATCAGCCACATTTCTGTACAATAGTAACAAAATATATCTGAAAGAGAAATTAAGAAAACAATCTCGTTAATAGTAACATCAAAAATGTAAAATAGAAATAAATTTAAACCAAGCAGGCAATAAATATGTGTGAATTGAAAAACACAAAACATTGATGAAAGAAATTTTAAAAGACCCAAAGAAATGATCAGATATTCTGTGCTAATGATTTGGAGAAATATTGTTAAAATGACCATATTACCCAAAACAATCTACAGATTGAATACAATCTCTATCAAAATTCCAATGGAGTTTTTCACAGAAATAGAACAAACAATCCTAAAATTTGTATGGAACCACAATAAACCCCAAATAGACAAAGCAATCTAAAGAAGGACAAAACTGGGTGTGCCTGGGTGGCTCAGAGGATTAAGCCTCTGCCTTCAGCTCAGGTCATGATCTCAGGGTCCTGGGATTGAGCCCCACATCAGGCTCTCTGCTCAGCAGGGAGTCTGATTCCCACTCTCTCTGCCTGCCTCTCTGCCTACCTGTGATCTCTCTCTCTCTCTCGCTCTCTCTCTGTCAGATAGATAGATAGACAGACAGACAGAGAGATGATAGATAGATAGATAGACAGATAGATAGATAATAGAAGGACAAAACCAGAGGCATCACAATTCCTATTTTCAAATCATAACAAAGCTATAGTAATCAACAGAGCATGGTATTGATAATAAAAATCATACATAGATCAATGGAACAGAAAAGAGGATCCAGAAATAAATTCATTGCAAGAGCCAAGAAAATACAATGGGGGAAAAGAACAGTGTCTTCAATGAATAGTCTTAGGGAAACAGAAGAGTCACATTCAAAAGAATGAAACTGGATCTTTATCTTACACCATACACAAAAGTCAAATTAAAATGGATTAAAGAATGGATTACTTGAAACTGTAAAATTCCTAGAAGAAAACATAGGAGGTAAGCTCCTTGACACTGGTCTTGGCAATGTTCTTTTAGATTTGATTTCCAAAGCAATGACAACAAAAGAAAATAAATATGTGGAATTACCTCAAATCAAAAAGCTTCTGCACAGCAGTGGCAACTACCAACAAAATGAAAAAACAACTTACTAAATGGGAGAAAATGTTTGCAAATCATATATCTGATTAGAGGTTAATAACCAGAATATATAAGGAACTCACACAACTCAGTGACAAAAAAGGAAACAATCCAATTTAAAAATGGGCAGAAGATCTAAATAGACATTTTTCCCCCAGATGGCATACAAATGGCTAACCAGTACATGAAAAGATGCTCAATATCACTAATCATCAGGAAAATTCAAATCAAAATCACAATGAGATTTCACCTCACATCATGCTAGGGTGTCTATTCTCAAAAAGACAAGAAATAACACATATTGGTGAGGATGTGGAGAAACGGGGACCCTTGTACTACTACTTAGAATGTAAATTGGTACAGTCACTATAGAAAATAGTATGGAAGATTCTCAGAATATTAAAACTAGAACAACTATATGATCCATCAATCCAACATCTAAGTATGTATCAAAAAACAAGAAAAAAAATCAAATCATTATCTTGGACATATCTGTACCCCCATGTTCACTGCACCATTATTTACAATAGCCAAGACACAGAGACAACCTAAATGTCCAACCATGGATAAAAAAATTTTGGTATACGCCATGTATTATGTAATACATATATATAATAATATTATAATATTATATATAATATTGTATGTATAAAATATTGTATATAATATGTAATGTATATAATGTGTATATGCACATTAATAATGTAATGTATTGTATTATATATCACATTATATATTATATATTACAATATATGCAATAATGTAATATATAATGTACATATAATATAATATTGTATATAATGTAATGTAATATTATAATATAATGTAATATTATTCATCCATAAAAAAGAAAGAAATTCTGCTATTTGCAATACATGGATGAAACTAGAGGGCTTTATGCTTCATAAAATAAGTCAAAGACAGATACTGCACAATCTCACTTGTATGTATACTCTAAAAAAAAACCTCATAGAAACAGAATAAATTGGTGATCACTGGGGTTAAGGGGGTGGAGCAAACAGGATGAGGCTAACAAGGATACAAACTTTCAATTATAAGAAGGGTAAGCTGCATTTATTCACTCTATGGATTGAGTGAATAACTGGTGAATGTTGTAAATACAGGTGATACTGTATTATACAAATAAAATTTTCTGAGTAGAACTTAAATGTTCTTACCACATATATACACACCATACACCACACACACACACACACACACACACACAGTAATATGTGAGATGATGAATGTGGTGATCATCTTGATGGTAGGAATCCTTTTACAATGTACACAGACATCAAATCATCACATTGTAAACTTTAAATATACTTTTTAAAGATTTTATTTATCTACTTAAGAGAGAGTGGGAGAAGGAGAAACAGACTCCCCACTCCAGCTCAATCCCAGGACCCTGGGATCATGACCCAAACCAAAGGACGACACTTAATGGACTGAGCCACCAGATGCCCCTAAATATTTTTAATTATACCTCAATAAAGGTGAAAAAAAAACAGTGTTGTATATTAAATCATTGTTGCTATGACAACTGCTTTTCTCCCTTTTAAACAACTGTACTGAATTATAAAATTTCAGAAACATGTAACATTAGAGTTGGGAGAAAGCTTCAAATTATTTATTCCAACAACCTCATATTCCAAATGAGGAAAATGAAGTCTAGAACAGTTCCATGATAGGCCCAGATGACACCACAATTTCAGCAGCAGAGTAAAAACTAAAATCAGATCTTTTGGTCTCAAACTCTTCCATCACGACAGACTGCTAAAACTTAACAACAGAAACCTAATGGGAAATCATTTTGCAATGCAATTTACAAATTATTAAGAGTGGAGAATTTGATAAGCACAGCCAATCAATGCTTGAGTGTAATCTGCAAAGAAACTGATGAAAAGGCATACTCTTCCACAAAATCTGACTCCTAGAAGTGGCCTGCGTGGATGCATGACAGGTGTGGGGATATAAAGAAGGGAATTCCAGAGCAAATGGTTACATAGATAAACATCCTCACAGTTTAGACAGAGTAGGTACTCTTGCAGCACAAAGGCCTGGCTGGAAGTCATACTAAATGTACAGACATGTTTTTGGTTTTTTAGAAGATTTTTATTTATTTATTTGAGAGTGAGAACAGGGGGAGGACAGAGGGAGAGGGAGAAACAGACTCCTCACTGAGCAAGGAGCCAGATGGCAGCCTGATCCCAGGACCCTGATCATCACCTGATGCAAAAGCAGATACTTAACTGACTGAGCCACCCAGGTGCACCACATACCAACATGAGCCACCCAGGTGCACCAACATACCAACATGAGCCACCCAGGTGCACCAACATACCAACATGAGCCACCCAGGTGCACCAACATACCAACACACCAAACAATAAATATTATCCATTATAGAATGATCACCAAGATGTATTAACACATCCATGATATCACACAGTTAATGTGTGGTGAGAATGCTTAAGATCTCAGCAACTCTCAAGTATATGAAAAATGTCTATATACATCTTTTTCCAAATACTTAGCTTTTAAGTCATCAAATATTTATTACATATTTACAATGTGCCTAGTAGTGTGCTAAGTGCTAAAATAGATGCAATAGAGATTATCTGATCTCAGCCCTGAAGGATGCCCGATCTCAGAGGTAGAACCACAAATATGCTCATAAACTCTAATTCAATCCCTGATCCCCAAATGAAGCTAGAGCTCACAGTTATCTAAGGCTTTCAGCTCCACTAGTGGAGGTTGAGACTAATCTACAGGTCTCCAAAATTCTTAATTTCTTATTGCTTTATCTACAACATAATTTCCACTAGGACAGAAATTACATAAAATAAAAAGCTAAGTGAGTGAATAATAACATTTCTCTTTATTTTTTTGTTAAAGATTTTATTTATTTGACAGAGAGAAACACAGCCAGAGAGGGAACACAAGCAGAGGGACTGAGAGAGGGAGAAGCAGGCTTCCTGCCGAGCACAGAGCCCAATGTGGGACTCGATCCCGGGTCTCCAGGATCACGACCTGAGCGTTAACCAACTGAGCCAGTCAGGTGCCCCGAATAATAACATTTCTAATATTGACAACAACATGTTTCAATGGTTTGTTTCCCTATCAGAAACTTTAATGGCACTAGAGATTTTAGAAAGTGAGATTTATGGCACTAAACTCAAATACATTAATACCAAACAGGCCCTTTTCCCCACTGTGGGTCCACTCCTTCATTTGCTTTACAAACTTTCCTGCAATAGACCCTTTGACGCAGGGATGAAAGACAAAATACTTCCTCCTCCAGGAGTACAAAATCCACCCTCATCTGTGTTATAAAACAAGCACCATCCCAAGGCTTGGCTTCTTGGGAAACACAAATGCAAGTACTATAGACAGAGTTTTCATGGTCTGGAGCTCAGAAATAATATTGACTGGTGAATTACACCACCTATCACTGAGACTGTAAAATTTAAGATCTATGGACGGTTGATTCATTTCACTTAAAGAATTCTCATTGGATATAGAGAGCAAAAAACCACAAAAACCTGATGCTTCTTTCATTATAAAATACAATACAATAAAAGATCTAACTGCCAATTAGACAATAGCACTACTCAGGGATTACTGCCAGTAGGCAATCATGATAAGTTGTGTTCATTCCTATTGCTTTAAAAAATGTTATTTTCGGAGAGGGTCAAGATGGCGGAAGGCCAGGTGACCGCATTTCAGGGAGTTCCCTGAAGAGAGCTGAATTCCAACAAAAAAACCACTACAAGACCACCGTGAACACCCATGAAACCAGCCTGAAATGTGATATTTCCCACTTCTGGACCGCCACGAGAGACAAAGAACATCGGCAAAAAGGTAGAAACAAATTGGA